>CM055406.1:133156460-133177415 GCA_029228625.1 Pseudolycoriella hygida
GCAACAAAAAAAGTTTCCACCTTACTCCCGGGTTCGAATTCGCAATGTAACAAACGTGGTAGTAAACGCATCAGATCTACGTACTTCGTACGGGTCTAAAAATTTTTTGATAATCGGTTGAGCTTTACTCGAGCTATCGAAAAGGGGTCTTATGCGTTTACCAGGACGTTTGTAACCACCCCAATTTCGACCCGGGAGTAGGGGGAGCACCGATTATGGTCCTTAGATGAGGTATCAGCAATAAAAAAAATGTCCGTCTGTCAACATGATAACTCGAGTAAAACTCAGCCGATTTTCAAAAACTTTTTTTCCCTGAAAGGTAATCGGAAAATCTTTTATGGTATTGAATCTGGGCACTGTCGGCCTAAGGGCCGCTGAGCTAAGGCCGTCTAAGTGGTTTTTGGTCTTTCGTACATAACTCGAGTAAATCTTTTCCGATTTTCATAAATTTTTTTTGTTTGAAAGACTTGGGCATAGCCAACATTTTATGGAAGAAACTTTTTTGAATTTGAGTCCTTGGACTTAGCTAGGGCACTAAAAACGATTCTATGCTAGGGCTCTATGTGTTTTTTGTACGTAACTCGAGTAAGGCTTTTCCGATTTTCAAAAATTTTTTTTTGTGTGACCGACAATTTATAAAAGAAACTTTTGCCTGTGCTTAGGACTCAAGTGGGCCTCATGTCGGTCCTAACCAAACAAATTTTTTTTGCTGTGTTGCAGAACAAATTAAGGGAAACATTTTTGTTTACGGAAGTATGTGTCCGAGGCATCTACTTACGGCACTAGGTCGTTCCTAGCCCAAAAAATGGTTTTTGCTATGTTGTAGAGAAAATTGAGGAGAACATTTTTCTCTATTTGGGGGTCAATTTTGTGGTTTCGGAAAGGTTTTTTTACACCGTTTCTTCGGACGGGTTTTTCAATATTGCCCTATAGGCAATTTCCAATACAACTTAATGTGGAGGTAATTTCATACACTTAAGAGTTAAGTCAATATTCACTTAAATACGTTCGAGTCTCTTCGCAACATCAACTCTGTTTGCCGCATCTATTCTGATACGTACGGGTCCCTTCATATGTTTTATTCCTGATTCGTCAACTAAGGACCATGACCGATGCTCGGGGGGAGCCCCACTCCCGGGTCGAAATTCGCCTGGTTGCAAACGTCGTGGTAAACGCATAAGACCCCCTTTCGAAGAACTTCAGTCTTTTCTACAGAAAGTTTGCAGCATGGAAATTTTACCAGTTAGAGAAAAACGATTTGATTTTTTCTGTACAATTCAAGTCTCAATTGTACAATTAAAAATGTATTTTGTACAAAAAAGATAGGAAATTGTACACAAAAAATAAGAAATTGTACACAGGAAATGGGAGACTGTACACAAAAAATACATTAGGTTTTGTACACAATTGTAGGAATGTGTACAAAAAAAAATAATTTGCACAAGGAATTGACATACTGTATACAGAATTAATGAAAATGTACCATCGAATCTGTACAAAAAAAAATTGTGTAGGTATATTTTGTACACAAAACTTCGACTTTGTACACGACACTTGGAAATTGTACACACTAATATTTTGTTGTTAACCCGGCCGAACCTGCCTAATTGAAGATTTTCTACGGTCGCTCAATTACACTGGCTCACAGTAAGACTCTGCTTTAGTTGAGTTGTTGTAGTTTTTGTTGCACTAATTAATAACAGTCACTGCACTTGTGTAATATGCAACACGTAAGTACCATTAAAGCGCAAATTCCCTAGTTTCGTTAGCCACCTAATTTTGTTACATTTTGTAAAAGGAAAAGCCCCATAGTTTTGTTAGCCACCTAGTTTTTCGTGACGTTTCTTTAAAGCGCAAATTGCCTAGTTTCGTTAGCCACCTAGTTTTGTTACATTTTGTAAAAGGAAAAGACCTCAAGTTTTGTTAGCCACCTAGTTTTTCGTGACATTTCGTAAAAGGAAAAGTTCTCTAGCTTCGCTAGCCACCTAGATTTTCGTGAGGTTTCATTAAAGAGCACCCGATGGGAATAGTCACTTCGTATTTTTTTGTAAATATGGTAAAAACGACAAATTATTTTGTCGGAATGAACGTTAGTTTTATTTAACTTTCGCTAATTTTCGGCCGGATCGCTCAGCGCTTGTTTTAGCGTTTACAAATATTAGAAATTTTCTGACGTTAGAATTTATTGATTTCCGGATGAACTTGAACATCTGAGTTTTACAATGAAATTCCGGTAAAGTTTGAATCATTTCATGTAAATGGGAACTGCTCACTTTTCCCTTTTAAGGGTTTTTGTTATTTTCCCTTTTACAAAATGCAACCAATAGTCTTTTCGTGAAAGGCAATTTTTTAGTAATATTCCGTGTACGTACAAAGTCGAAGATTTGTGTACAAAAAATACCTTTTGTGTACACAGTTACTTTTTTTTGTACAGATTCGATGGAACATTTTTATTAATTTTGTGTACAGTATGTCAATTCCTTGTACAAATTCAATTTTTTGTGTACACATTCCTACAATTGTGTACAAAATCTAATGTACAATCTCCTATTTTTTGTGTACAGTCTTCCATTTCCTGTGTACAAGAAAAAAATAAGTCAAGAAAAACTAGAAAACGCATGAAAAACAGTCGCCCATTCGTTTTTACGTTTCAATATTTAAAATCAATGCAATTTAATTCTATCGGGGATAAAAATAGGGCAATTTTTTTTAAAAATCTGTTAAGATTTACTCCAATTATCGTGTTGATAGACGGACCGATAATTTGTTTTTTTTTTTGTGATTTCATCGTCCAAACAGTTCAAACCTATAAAAGAACCCCAACAGTTTCGCAAAGAAATTCGAATGAATTTATTTTAATGTGTCGTAATACTTAGGAGGCGTGATATAAGTGAGGGAGTAGTGTTATAAGTGCTGTAATTTACCCTGATATCATAATTAAAAATGGTACAAACGCCGCGCCACGGCAGAAAAAGTCCCTCATGGGGTCTAAGAGTGTGCTCTCTTCTTCCCCGATGGAAGCCGACTCTAAGGGAATTCGAAGGGTAATTAGGCAGATGCTGTGAAACAATGGATCATATTATCTTCAAATACTATCACAACTGTTCATGGAGAGTCGGAGAACTCAGACCATTTATCTATTTATTTAGGGAAATAATAGGTTTAAATTAGCGAATTCCTATTACTAACGGGGAATGGTGAAATTAACGTCAGGTGTGCCATTTGAAATCGGTTTCATGAACAATATAAAGTAATAATTGTTATATAATGAAGACTATGCCAAAACCAACACGATTCACATATAAATCCAAATACAGCCGAAGTATTTGCTTGGAAATTGAATACCCACTTTGCCGAAAGTTTTAACAATGCAATTAAAATGTAAATTGGAAAAGAGATTTAACAAACGGTAAAAGTGTGAAAAAGTTGTATTTTCCTAAAGCGAATCTGTTTTGGCAAATTATAAAAGTGAAACAAACGAAAAAGAAAATAGGCTTTTTTGTATAACGCAGGATAAGATTTCTAATAAAGATTTGATTGTGTTCGTTTTAGAAAAGTTGTAATCACCAAATATTTTTTCTTTCGTTATGGTATTGTATGTAATCACGTATTGATGGCTCAAACAGAAAGGATTCGATATAGCGGCAAAACAAAGTTTTCGATTTTTAAATTTGTTTTTTGTTATTGTCGGATTGAGAGAATATTTGTAGTCTCTTGTATATCCAAGCAGAAATGAAGGCTGGCTATTTGCCTTAAAGTGTAACAAACATCTACTGACTCTCTTCACACATTGTCATTAAGACTGTAACATTACAACATAAATTTAATACATTTTGTCGTATATGACTCTAATTACCGAAGCACCACTACACACATGAAGAAACAGCTCCAGTTAATGGGTTTGAACTTCCTTGTTTAGTAATGAAATTGCAACTGGCACTGGTTGCTTTATTTCCGGGCAAGTCATCAATGCAAGTTGTGCGCTATTAGCAGTGTTCTTGTGTACATAACTCAGTTATTAACGCCATATCCCATCTGTAATGTTATATACTATATCTGGACATGATTCTCTGTTACAATCGCTATGATTTAATCGAACAGCCATCGTAAATAGATTTTATAATTGAGTCAATAAGTGCAGCAGTTACAATCGAACCAAAACCTCTTATTCCATGTTACAAGAAGAGAGCGCATGGCCAGGCTAAGTACAAATGGTAGGGTACAGGTTACAAGAGATGGCAAGCATTGTCACATGATAGAACAGACCTCAATTTTCTCTGCAAAACAGCAAAAAAACAACTTGAAACATTCAAAAAAACCACCAAATGTCTTGTGCGGCACTCTATGGACTCTACAGTCCGAGCCACTAAACCGATTTGGTAGTCGCCTTATCTCCATATCTCCACACCGCCATATCTTGCATTTGAAGCTTTGGAGAGCGATTTCCGTGCTCTTATTCGGTCAAGTTTACTCGAATTGTAGTGTTGATGGACAAACGGACAGATCGACGTATAATTTTTTCTGCATATTTCTCTCATTAGGATCCACACTGAAAAACCCACCAACTGCACCAAATTCGACCGGTTACTAACGTTATGGACAAATTAACGCATTGTAATACATTCTGCAGCGCTTCCACTAGGGGGCTATCCATAAATAACGATTATCGAAAGGTGTAGCGGGAGCGGGTTCGGCTAACTTGGACGAAAGTGGAAGGGGGTCTATCAATAAGTAAATAATTGGACGACGTCTTTCCTTACTAGCATGTTGTGAATTTCGCGAAAATTACAGGAGAAAAGTCGTAAAAAAACCAAGCGAATTCGTGAAAAGAGAGATAAAAGAGAAAGAAAATGTTGCACTCTCTCTGTAATGCGCTGGATGCATTTTGTTATTGGCTTGCATCCGATCACGAAACACTTTACTTCAATTTTGCATACATGGTCATCAAATCACAATTTAATTCACATAATTTAACACTTGAACATATTAACATTTAAAAACATATGAAGGGACCCGTACGTATCAGAATAGATGTGGCAAACAGAGTTGATGTTACGAAAAGACTCGGATGTATCTAAGTAAATATTGCCTTACCTCTCAAGTATGTGCAATTACATCCTCATTGAATTGGATTGGAAATTGCTGAAAGGGCACTATTGAGAAACCCATCCGAAGAAACGGCGCAAAAAATCTTTCCAAGTCCTCAAAATAAGCCCAGAATTTAGAAGCGATCTAGAGCACTTAGCAGAGGCCTCTGCCCCATCCCTGAACAAAAAAGTTCACCTCTTTTTTCTCTACAACACTGCCCAAAAAACCTCTTCATTAAAGAAATATAATAATAATAATAAAGAACCACTCAACAGATTTTGACTAATTTAACTTTCGTGATTTTCTGATGTCCATATATTTTATTTCAAATCTTCAAGAGTGATTTTTGTTTTAATTTCGCAGAGATATAAGTGAAAAAGTTCCACCAAACTTCAAAAAATCATGTTTTTTACGACTTTTTCGACCATAACTTCGAAAGTTTTCGACTGATTTTGCCCAAATTCAATCCCGTAATCAATTTTCTGATTATTTTTCAGAAAAAAAAAATGTTTTTGAAAATCGGATAAGATTTACCTGATTTATGTAGAAAAAACACGTTGGACTTTAGTAGAGATTCCGTTTTCAGGCCTTGGCTGAGTCCAAAAGCCCAAAATTGAAAAAGTTTCTTCCATACAAATCATGAAAATCGGAAAAGATTTACTCGAGTTATGTACAAAAGACCAAAACCACTTAAACGGCCCTAACTAGGCGGCTTTTGGGCCGACAAGGCCCAGACTTAATCCCATAAAAAATATTTCGATTACCTTTCAGGGAAAAAAAGTTTTTGAAAATTGGTTGAGTTTTACTCAAGTTATCGCGGTGACGGACGGACGGACATTTTTTTTATTGTTGATTCGTCATCTAAGTACCATGATCGAAGCTCCACCCCTACAACCGGGTCGAAATTGGGTTGGTTACAAACGTCGTGGTACACGCATAAGAACCCTTTTCGAAGAACTTCGTTCTTCGTACGGGTCTAAAAATACAAACGTTATTTATGGACAGCCCTTTGGGGATGAAGAAATAAGGGAAACGAAATGGCGCCCAAATTGAATTTATTATGCATTACTCAGCACTACCAATACATTGCATTGTTCCGTTTTTTGAAATGTGGTGTTACTCTGAGTGAAACGTTTCTCAAAGGTGATACACCGAACGTCAAAAATCTGACAGCAGAAATGCAGTGAGTGTATATTTTTTTTGCTACAATTTGGTTATATTTCCTATTTTAGTATACGAATTCGTAAAACTTCGTCAAACACCCTAAAAATTTGAGTTTAGGTTACACTAGAGGACATAAAACCTCTAGAAAGAACTTTTTTCCGTAAAATCAAACATAGGGGCGTACTCAGGCATTGCGATGCCTATTTATATAAGAACGTTTTGTAAGTTCATATCATAGTTTTAATTGAATAACACTTTTAGCATCTCATCTACATAGCATAAACATTAATCAGAATTACGACCACTTATGTGTTTTCAAAAGGAAAAGAAATATCGGCTCACAAATATCGTCAGTGTTACTGTGTGTTGGCATTTCCTTCGCATCACTTCATTTGCTCATTCTGCCTCACTCCATTCAAAATTCAAATGCGATTCAATATTAACTTTATAAAAATAAACTTAAATCGTTTTGAAATATAAAGTATTTGAACTTTATTTTACACAACGTAAATGTATGCTAAAGAAATTTTGTGGCTTTTTGAAATCTTGAGAAATTTTGGTAACACACCCATCGCAGATTTGATCGACTTCGAGCTATTATACTAACATGATATGTAAATTGTGAAGAATTTCCAGCAAACTTAATTCCAAATTTTCAACTGATCTTTTAACTTAAAAGTATTTGAACATTTTAGAAAAAAGTTAAAAGCACGGGTAGGGTAGGGTGTTATTTAAGTTTTTTTAAGAAAACATATTTGTTAATCAGATTACTTCGACCTATAGAAACTCGAATCTTTTCAAACTAAAAATGAGGTCATCCATCACCTGTAGAAGAAAAAACCAAAATATCGCAAAACTTATCTTAAACTCAATTAACCTAATTCTTCCGAGGAAATTCGTTGGGACATCGAACAAAAGAAGATTTTGAAAGCTTTTGAAAGCTTTCATTGTTCTTTGTTCAAACGAATTTTCGCGAAAGAATTTAGTTAACTGGGAAAACATTTTTGATTTTTCGAATTTCGATGAACTTGTGGATCGAAATTTTTTTTATATTTTTATATGAGTCTGTATACCCTGTGTACTGTAATATGAATAAGAAAAAATTTTTACGTTTCAATTTTTTTTATTTACGTTTTTAAAAAAAAAATTTCCCGTTCATATCTTCGGTATGTTGTCTGGTATGTGGTCAGATGCAGTGAAATAATTTTTATAACCTCTAATCTTTGTTTTGACATTTCGTGATTGTTGTTTGTTTACAAAATATCGCATTTAGACATATGGCTAATTCCATCGGTACCGTAACTAGAATAACGAATTTCATGTAAAGTTCTTGATTAAAAAGTACAAAAATAAAGATGAGGTTCACAAACCCGCACTATTCCCTACAAAGCCTGAATAAACGTCGAGACGAGCGTCGATCGTCGAAGGAAAATTTATGAAACTACTGATTATGTTTCTCCTAAATTTAATTAGAAATTGCAAAAATTTTATTAGGAAATTCTAGCGTTACCTGTATTTTTCTTGGATGCCTTCATGATTTTCAAAATATACCAGAAAAGAAGTCAAAATGTAATAAGGGTAACACAGAAACGGCTCCACCTACTTACCCTTTCCCAATCGTCTTAAACCACCACCTAACAACTCTTTTTAGCTAATCCCTCTCTCAACTCCCTACTTAATTTTTCTCAGAACACCCCACCTAAAGCTCCAAAATAACCAACGAGAGCGCACGGCCCAAGTAGCCGCATCTTTTCATGTTGTTGACTGATTTTGTTCATCTTTGTACTAGGGATTGCAAAAACCGTCTTTTTTTTAAAAACCGGTAGACGATAATACCTTCATTTCGAAAAAAAAATTACCGGTACATTTCGATATGATGTGTTTTGGTATAAAAAATACGATTTTGGTACTTTAACCAATAAATCGTCATATGAAATCTATGTTCGGAAATATCCGTTTTCTCACTCTCATTTTTTATAAGATAGTGTTTTAATATTTCAGATTCTACAGCTTTAATACGTATGCCTTTCTGAGATACGCTTCCCGAAGCATCGACTAGCTTTGCAGACAGATTAGTGTTTTGGACTGGCCTCACGTCAACAAAACGCCTCCTACTTTCCGCTTTTTTCGTTATTTGTATAAAAAAATCAATATAGTTAGTTAAATACGGTCCAAAGCGTCGATACGGGCGCGTTATTTTAAATTAAAAATATTGATGAAAAACGGAATGCGAAAAACCGGTAAACGGTTTCCAATCATTGCGATTTTTTACCGGTTTTTAGAACCGGTTGATATCTCTGCTTTGTACCAGTTATCGAAAAAATTCACCTTAGACCAAGACAACTCTGCCATCGAAATTCGACTGGTAAATGTGCGGGTTTTAACAAAACGTTTGTCACAAACACTTTCGTAGTTGTAGGCCGTATATAACTCTAAAGAACTGATTTATTTTGCAAATTAAAATGGAAAATCGCAGTTCCTGAAATTTTAGCATGAAATGTGTTAGCTGAAAATAAGTACGTCGAATGAGTTTGTGACAAATCATTTAGTATATTAAAAGAATTTGATTCACAAAGCAATTTCTTTTGCTTTTTTTATCTTATTCGTTCTTAATATGGAACGGAGGAATTGTCCCCATCTATTATTTTTTGGAGAAAACATACAAACTCGAGCAACGTATAGCATCAAAAGTCAGGTATAAATCAAATATTTTTGTACTTTTTTTCTTAAATGGAAAGAGACTTGCAGTGAATAGTAACATTTTGAAAAATTCAATTCATTCAGTGATAAATTTCAGACAGAAACATATTCACACGCAAAAAGAAAAAATGTGAAAAAATAAAAGGATAAATATGCTGAATGAGGAAAAGAGAAATTGCTTTTTGTTCGTAACGCCGTATACGTGGTATGGAAGATGTCGATGGTGACGAAGTGACGCGTTAGATGTGTGTGAAATCGATCAGTTTTGCCAATTGACGCGTGCGACACAGAATAAAAATTGGTGGTATCAGACCTATATGTACGAGAGCGAGGAAGAGAGATAGATGAAAAAGAGTGAGTGAGTGGATTTATTTTGATTATTTTTCCTTTCTAATTTTTTTATTTGTGATTTATTGGTTGCGATATTCTTCCTTTTACTTTTAGGTACAACACACGAGAAAAATTCTTCACGCATTATTTTCCAATGGTTGCTGAATTTCAGTTTTATACCATGAGGTCATGAGACGTAATTTGAATGTACATAGACTTAATACTTTGGTAAAAATAACAATAACCTTTATTTAATTGCATAACTGTGTAACTTTTCCAAATTCAAAATGGAAAATTTCGATCTATTCAAAATTTCAGCGGAATTTTGAAATTTCGAAAGCTCTGCAAGAATTTTATTTGAAATGTTTTAGGGTGCAAAAATACTAACATGGCCCACTAGCTTCCCAGCGACGCAAACTTGATGTATTACTTAGCTTTTAATTTACTTTTTTTCTTAATAACACGTAGTTTTTGAGTCCTTCGATGCATTTGTATTACCAAATTTATCTGATTTTTGAACGTCGATCAGTAAATCGATTAGCCACGACAACGAGATAAAAATATAATGTGTAAAGAATTTTTCTCTAAGTAGTTTGACGATAAGAATTTTACAAATTGGCAAAAGTAATTTACGGTTATATGGGATTAGTTGTATGTTTTTTGTCATGGGGGAAGAGCTTATTTTTTCAATGAGAAGATTTATTGGTGAATTAGTATAAGAGAAAGATTTTATATCCCCAAGATAAGGTATATATTTCTACTTCGATATTCTGAATTTTGTGATAGATTATGGCGTGTAAACCTTAAAATAGGAATATATTTATATCATTTACACAAAAGTGATACATAAACTGGAATAAAAATCTTCAAAGATAAGAAAACAAAAATTTTTTAGAGGGTGATCATTAGCCCCACCTCGTAAAGAAAATATATTCGTTAGAATCTTCTTCACTTATGAAGTACTCAACTCTGCCTGACAAAGCATAAAAACTTGCGATGAAAGAGAGAAAAGATTTTGTATGGATTTTTTTATACAAAATCTTTTCTCTCTTTCATCGCAAGGTTTTTATGCTTTGCACAGTAGGGCCATTTCACGAAAACGTCGTTCTAACGCTCGAAATGCTCAGTTGTTACAAAATGATATTTATGTAAAAGCGTGTATCATAAAGATTGATCCTTCAACTTGAGGTTAGTTACTTTCCTATTAATATCGTTTTGTAACTACTGAGAATTTTGTGAGTGGGAACGATGAAGTCCGTGGAATTGTCCAGTAGAACTGTGCTCAAGATTTTGCTTAAAATTGCTATTGTCTATAAAAGAGGCATTGTACGGAACTTCCCTAATTATCGATAAATTAAGGAAACAAATCATTAGAAGATATCGGATCTTTCAAACATTTTACAAAATAACCTTACAAAATTTCTTATCTTAGGGAATCGGATTGAGTACGATGCAGTGTTGCCACGTTGACTCGCGACGCTGATTGTTTTAATCTGAAAACTTTTGGCACAAGATTTTGTGCACATTTTCTATCGTTTTGATATATGGGATGTTGGCTCGTTGAAGATACGAATGATTGACGTGAAGTCAGCATGGTCAGAGGCTAACCTAAGCAACATAATACACGGGAAAAAACCCTTTATTTTAAAAATCAGTCAAAATTTACTCGAGTATTTTGTTGACGGACAGACAGACCACTTTTTTTACAGTTTTCTTTTATTTAGACCTCAAAACGAAAAGCACCAATTACCTTCTCCCGGATCGAAATTTTATTCTAACGTCGTCATGGCAAACGCATAAGACACCTGCTTCGTAGGCGTCTGAAAACACACAGTGGTATCGTACCATACAGCCTCGCAAAATCAAAAATGTTGGAAGTAAAAATGTCTGAAGATGTAGATATGTGTACTTGGGGAGTGAATAATTTTATGATCGTAGAATGCCGCAGCAATTGTTTCCAAAATATAAATTTTCTTTAAAACTCATCGCTTTCATATGAGAAAAATTATGTGCATAGAAAAGTGACATAAAATGATCCACTTATCAATTTTTTATCTAAATTTGAATAGCAATGATTTCCCAAAAATGTAATTATGTTTCCTTGTTAAGCTAACGTTAAGCATGTTAAACATGCCTTCGTAATTTTGTGTTTGTCAAGTCTAAGAATTTATGTTTTACAGGACAAAAAGAAAAAATATCAACCGTCACCCATGATAGCTACCCGAAAATAATAACATTAAGAAAAATGGTTGGAGAATTGCGTGATAATTTTACATAAAGCAGAAACACATATTTTACACCGAAAAATATAATAAATGTTTGGCATAGTCATTAGCAATAAAATTAAACATAATAAATGCCTTTATAGTGGTTGGAGACTCGAGGTAGAAACGAATATTATAAGATTTATCAAAATTGTTGTATTGCTTGGAAGCGGCCAAATTCGTTGACGAGGCAACGAAGGGAAATGCATTACGTGAGTAATGATTTTATTCGACGAACAAAGTTGGCTGATTGGGACGTTTACGCCTCTTCAGTACACCTTTGGCGCAAGACCATGTGTATATCAGCAAAAACAGAGAGTGGTGTTAGCAAACATCTGTTAACGACAAGAACAGAGAATGCATTGAACAAACATCTGTGGTGCGTCTAGCTTTTATACACCGTATTCTAAGATTTATTCGTTTTGTTGATAGATCTCTCACCTCTATCGTAAATAATTTTGTTTGATAGATCTCTCACATCTACCAATTGTTAGACTTTTCAGATCTAGCTAGGATCTTTACCAACAAAAGAAGCTGAACTTGTGATTTTTTATTTAAAAAGTTAGTGTGCGGTCAAAATCAAAAATATTTGAACTGCACTAATAACTGAACTGCAAGTGCGAACATAACCCAACTTAGTTATTGGTAATTCACATCGTATGTTCTTTAGATATTTTTCTGCATAGGAAGCGAGGCAAATAAAACATTTACAAAATAGGGAGAATCGACAATCATCCGAGTAACCAACAGTAGCTTCAATTGAATAACCGTTAGGTCAGTAAATTAACCGGCAGTATTTGATGTTTCCAATAAAATCATTTAATTTAATATAAGCATAATATAAGTGTCCCACAAAGGGATGCGTAGTGCAGAACTTTATATAAAAACGAAATTAGTCGAATTGGTCGAATTAGTGCTTATATGGCTTACGGAAGGACTCACATTTCATTTTGAATTAACACGCACAAGGATTTTATATCACATCAGAACTGAATATAAACTGGTTTGTTAATACTCTAACGACTCTAACGCATTTTGTGGTAAGTGTGGCTAAGTTTGGAAGTAGATTTAAAAGTAAAATTTGATGTATAAATTTCTAACTGTACCGTAGAGCGAGTCGGTGTGCATGTTGAGTGTATGTGTGCATCAACTAAGTTTTGAGCAAAAATCGAAGCTTTGATTGATGCTTTGGAAGTGATTCAGCTAGTTGTACATTATCATTATTGATAAGCAACGAAGTCCTGAATCTTGAATGGGGAGTCGCTAAACGATAAGTTTAAAGAAAGTAAAAACACGAATTTTGTTTATTTTCACTTTGTAAACAAAAGCTACACTTGACGCGCTAAATTCGATGACAGGTGATTGGCAAAAAACCAGTGCTGACAGACGGATTTTTGACCAGTGTTGGCAGCAGGAAAAAAATTATTGTTAACTTGACTTATTTTATTCCTAAATTAAATTTGTTGGTCGCGCATAAAGAAAACGGTTTAGGTAGAAGCCAAGGCTTCGGATGTAAATCTGCTTTGTTCTCTGTTTTTCCATAAATCATTAAGATGGAACTAATACCCGAAAATACCTTGCAAAGTCAGCCAGGAAGCTCACCTGGAATGCCGATTCTATGCCATTTATGCCCAGCGGATAAAGCAAAAACGTACAAAGGCACAAAGGGCTTCAAAATCCATTGCAATAGTGCACATCCCAACCTGCCACCACAGCTGGGTCCACGGTAAACGGAACCCAATTCAGAATTAGTAGTAGATCAAAACGTACGGAATGAGCAGTTGCTAAATTATATGAGAATGTTGAAATTAGGGTTCTAAAAAGAATTCCAAAAGCGGGACGCCTTTGCTCTTCTCTAGAGTACAAAAAGGCTTTAGAAAATGTTACACGAGACCTTAAATCTTTCGAATGTTGGTACAAATTATTGTCTTTCCCATTTATAGGGTTCAAAGCTCCAGATCGAAGAGACAAAGCAACGTCGAAGCTTTCCCTTGTTACTATCGTCAAACGAAACTTAAAATTTTCGGGTGAAATTAATCATTTACCATTTCAGCAATTTTTTGAAAAGATTATACCAGCGAAGTTGAAACCTAAAAGTAATAAAAAGGTGAAGGTGGACGCCGAAGAAGTAAGAATTAAAAAGGTGAAGTCAAAGTTGAACGATAATACTTATCGCAGGCGGCGAAGATTGCTTGTGCAAGGGTTTATGAAAAGGTAGGTTCCGTATTGAAACCTAAACAACTTGGTTTTGCAACAAAAGGTGGCGCAGAAGCAAAAGCTCATTCCGCTCGTACGTATGTAAAAGCAGACCACGCAACATCTAAGGTTTTTTTAAAATTGGATTACTCGAACGCCTTCAACGAATTGGAAACGGATCCCATGCTTTTGTCAGCATATGAACAATGTCCCGAGATTTATCCTTTTCTAAAACTATGCTATTCCACACCCACGAAATTGGTTTTCGGAGATTATACAATTTTATCTCAAAGAGGGTGTCAAAAAGGCGATCCATGCGGACCTCTACTTTTTTGTTTAACTATCAATGATATGAGCGCCATGCTAAACTCGGAACTTAACATCTGGTATTTAGATGACGGTACGTTGAGCGGCTCTCCGGAAGTGGTTTTGAACGATTTCAAACTGATTATAGGAAAATCCTCCAGCTTAGGACTTAGACTAAATTTTTCAAAATGTGAGCTTAAAGTTTTAGGAATCGACAAAAGGGAGGAAATTAATAAAATTTTTGAATCTTTTAACAACATTGTTCCGGGATTAAAATTACAGAATACTGAAATCGAACTTCTTGGAGCGCCTTTAACAGAAAATGGAATTATTACAGTGGCAGTGTTAAGGTCGAGAAGGAGCATTTTGGAGCGTATGGTAGGCCGTCTCGAAAAATTGAATTCGCACCAGGCATTTTATTTGCTAAGACATTCTTTTTCGATGCCGAGATTGACATACATCCTTCGAACAACGCCATGTTGGCGCGCAATGGAAACCCTTCAAGAATATGATCAACTACTGCGAGTTTCACTGGAACGAATATCTAATTGTCAGTTGGATTCGAACGCTTGGATTGAGTGCTCTTTATCCGTGAAATGGGGTGGTATGGGCCTGAGAAACGTCACTAACCTTTGCTTTTCAAGTTTCCTAGGTTCTGACTTGTGGTGTTCCAGCGCTACGAGAACCAACAGGCTGCAGCAGATCTGACGGCAAAAAACCTGACGGGTTGACACTGGTTCCATGGAAATTCGGAAAGCCTGGGATTTTACTTGCGCCGACACAACATGTCAATCGTACGTAGCATCCACTAGCCGACGATCAGGGGCAGCAGCATCATGTAGAGAAATCTCGAAAAGGGCTAAGTATCGGGACCTAGAGAACAATTTTTATTTTTGTCCAATTGCTGTAGAGACGATGGTTTCTTGGGGGAATGACGGCAGAAAATTGATAAACGAAATCGGGAAGAAATTGAAACAAACCACTGGCGAGCCGAGGTCTAAAAATTTTCTAGTCCAACGAATCAGTATTGCCAACCAGAGAGGCAATGTAGCTTCAATACTAGGGACGTAAAATAAAATTGTAATGTAGTTGAAAAGATTCAAGGTTTTACAGGTCGCAATGACGGCTTTGCTCGAGCACCTTTCCTTGACTGATTTGAATAAAATTTCGTGTAAATTAAAAAATCTAGTAACCAGTTGTCATTGCAAAACGAACGGTCAGTCAAATAATTTTTTTACTCCAAGAAAACCAAAATAAAACGCAATTTGATTCCAATTCAAATTAAATTCGTATGTTATCACTATTTTATTTTAACTTGTTTCAGTAAGCGTTCCTGGTGTGGAAAGTGATTCGAAAAAAGGTGATGTGATATTTTTCTACTATTTTTATCGATATGAAAAACATTGGAGAGGACTATAATGACTTCATTATTACACTCTTTAAATACAAGAAACTCGACTATAATAAGCCGATTATAGTCCTACTTTCAGTGCTATAATTGGCATATTGTAGGCCCCGATGTGATAAAATATGTAACTCTACTACAAAACCGTGC
Organism: Pseudolycoriella hygida; assembly: GCA_029228625.1. Lineage (NCBI taxonomy): Eukaryota > Metazoa > Arthropoda > Insecta > Diptera > Sciaridae > Pseudolycoriella > Pseudolycoriella hygida. The sequence goes on from CM055406.1 coordinate 133,172,064, forward strand.
GTTTGTGAGTATAAACATCCATATAGTGAGCTTTTGGAGATATGAACGACCTATACCGATAAACAGTATACAGAACCGAGCTGCTATGCACAGCGTGCACAAATTTATTGAAGGAAAACCAAAATTAAATAACACATTTGATGGATATGAAGTCATAAAAACTTGTCTTCAATGTGTTAGGTTATTTAACAAAAAACTTGTGGTTTTCTAAGTTAGAAAAATGACTTCAAACAAATAAGTGTCGTTATGGTTTAATTTGAAGTAGACACCGAAACGCAAAATTTAGTTTTGTGTAAAAATCTGTTAGTTTTATGCTGATTGGCACTATAAACGATCTTGACAATGTTAGGTATCCTAAAGCAAAGCCAATAAGCTTCTTCTTTGCACAGGTCAGAAAACTGAAATAAAGAAATCAAAATGAAATTTATCTTTCCAAGTCTGTTTCTGTGAGCATGAACATTCCTTTACTTTCCGCTTTTATCCCTAAACTATGTACAAATAATTTCATCTCTTATTTGATAACATGAAATGATTCCGAACGAGGTACGTCCCGCACATACACATTTTTTTCTTTTAAAGATGACATACAAAACTTTCTTCACATTCGAGTAGCACGCCGTAAAGAAGAAAAATAAATTAAAAACAAATAACATAAAAAGAGCAAAAAGTAACTCTCACAAAGTTTAAGTCAAAGTTTTTTTACTTGCCGATTTTTAACTCCGTAAAAAATTCGTACGACATATATTTTTAGCAACATAATACAATACTACCAAGAGTGAACATACGGGGGAGAGTAATTCTTGTTACATAACGTGTTACTAATGCTGACTAAAAATATATGTATGTACTACTATAAAAAAAATATTTGAGCATCGGTATAATGGTATAAGCACTTATTCGACAAAACTGACGTTGAAAAAGTCAGTATCACTAAAGTCCACAACAGATAAATTTTCGGATGAAAGTACACCAAAAGGCTTAATCACTGCACATTTATATGAAAAGATTTAAATGAGAATGATGATGATCTATACCGGGGTTTCCTTATGGAAGCGTCCACTCCAATTGTTTCTTTTATGCGTACGCAACATAAAATCGAAAAATGAGAGGGCCATAGTGAGCTGAAAATTTTTATTTGAATGTCCACTTTGAGAATAGTACATTACATCACAAGGAGCTAAGACGGTGCATTTAGACCCAGGTGGTGAAAAGGTCAAATCCGAGGGTGGAGCGTATATTATGTATGTATATTATTTTTCGCGCAGACGGACAAAACGCCAGATTCCGAAGTGCTTGAAAATTTTTTATCATGATCATAGCAAGTGTACGATTGCATTTTTCACATTAATCATTTGACTTTTCGTTTATGTAAATATAAACAAAAATCAGCTATTGTCACAGTACCTTCTTTTCATTTTCGTGAAAGGGAAAAGTGGAACTAACTTCCTAAATAAGTGCTTTCCCCTTTAACAAAAAAGTGAAAAGTGATACCATTGTAACGCAACTACAAAAATCGATATTCAAGAAAATAATTGGGTTCTGGATTTTACAATTCAAAGCGCGGAAAACATGTGTGGATACATAAGAAGTGTTTGTGAAGTGAAGATATACGATTTTCGTAGTTTCAGTGGTCAGCAGCGGTCAGCGATGTTGCCTTGATGTTTTCATTTTTCTGAGGAAGAAAAGTACTAATTTGAAAAATAATGTTCAAACTTAAGCCGAAAACGCGTCTTTTCGGGTGCAAAGTCGGTTGAGGAAATCTGGCGTTTTTGTCTGTCTGCGCGAAATAATATATTATTTCACTTGAACCAAAAAGATATGATTTTGACCCAGGTGTTGAAAACGTCCATATCTTTTTGTTCCGAGTAATATATATATTTTTATGTATCTTTCGCCCGAAATGTGCCATTTTTCGCACTAAAAACTAGACTTAATTCGGCGTTTTTTGGTCAAAATTCGAAGTCGACTTATAAAACCATATTAGTCCAGTTCGAAACGTTCGAACTGGACTAATATGATTTTATTAGTCGAATGAAACGACGTTTCTCAATGGTTGCTTCATGAAATGTTCAAGTTCATTTCGAAAAAATTTTATAGTATAATTTTCGTGTTTTGTGCTCAAAATAGCTTTTTGTGCGAAAGATACATAAAATTATATATCCAACATGTACTACATGTCGTTCATATGTGATCTATTGGTGAAAGGTCCACGGGCTGCCGCCCTGGGACTTTTCACCAATCTCGCACAATATGAGCGACATGTAGTACGTGGTGCATTGTATAACTTTGATGTTCAAGCGAAGCAAAAAGTCACATTCCGAACAAACCACAACATCAAACTTGAATTTAGAATTTGTGTACTGATCATAATGTACTGCTCACATTTTTATGTTTCAATCAGTTGCAAATTGTGGTTGTTTACAACAAATTAATCGGTCAAAAACATGCATTTACTATACGCAACAAGAAAAAATCAAATGGAACTACTCTTCAAAATTCGATGCAAATCATTGTATGAATAAACAGACGAATTGTTAAAGCACTGGACTAATATGCGGCAGGTCGGTGTAGTATTTAAAATCTTGGTCGGCACAATTTAATTTTTATTTCAAAATAATAATAAAAAAGAAGACACAATAAGCAAAAATAATATTTCAAATAAGTTAAGTGGGTCAAAATGATGATTTAACTTTGCATCGCATTCAAATTCACACAATAAATGACAGTGTAGGGACAAAAAAAGTGGGAAGAAAAAAGTGAGACAAAATAAGTGGGCAAAAAAAGCAGGCAAAAATATTGACGTTTCGGTTTTCCATCTGGTGAGGAAATGCGACGTTTTTGGTTCGCTTAAACGTAACGTTTGTTGTCGCATTTTTCGATCACACCAAATTATAAACGAACGATTATGAATATAACTAATATTAAACTTATATTGAAAATATATTTGATAACAAATCGTAAAGAATTTTTCTCCAGAACTTTGTGCATAACTGTATACATTACATATTATGTGTAGCTTATATAGTGATCTTCATAGGCGAAAAATATAAAGACATTTACATACAGCTCTAAGCACATCGCAAAGCATATATTACATCACTGAATCAAACTTTTTTTCGGTGAAAATTTATTATCAAAGATGTCGGAAGTTCTTGAATATAAAACCTATGTATATGAGTATGTTAGGTGAAATGGGAGAATGTGGATTGGGTGCATCAATATTTTACATAGACAGAAAGTTGATATAGTTTCTGATATTTTCACGTTTTCATCTCCCTCGCAAAAATTATTATACATATATGAACGATGATCTACGTAAAAGATTGATTTGATTGAAAATGTTTTATTGAAAATTTTTTGAAAGAAAAGGTTCATATCAAAATCTCTTGTTTTTTATTGTTTTTGTTCGCTACTTTTGGTTTTTCTTTTCACTAAAATTTTTTCCTTTTGCGAAGAGATTTATCTTACTTATCGAAAATATGGGGTTAAATTGCAAGTCAGCCTATAAGATTCATGGGTTTATTGCCACAGATTAGTAGATAACTGAATGATGGATGAAAATTATTGAAAGTTATTTCGATGAAAGGAATACTATGAAGAATTCGATCCATGTGAATTATTTAAACCCAATGCGGTCACGTTCACACTGTATATCTTTTCGTTCTCTTTTCACAAAAAAACTTAGTCGTTTACATCTAAAAAATTTGTACACCAAAATAATTTTCAATATTTACATCGCATGCCAGCTAAGTGAGTGCAACTGTATCAGCCGGTGTAATGACTGATGCAGGTACACCGACTGATGCTGGTACAGTCACCTTAGTAGCTGGAAAAAAGTCCAAACAGCTGGTTTCTTTAAGTTTAAGAATAAAAAATATCGTTAACTTTATAGCTTTTATTTATTATGCGAAAGAAAAGGCTGCTGGCAATGATGTTAAAACGGCTCTTATAAGGTTTGTTACTATGGATCACATATTATTTAGAATTACAGAGATGAAAATACCCATTCACGAGATTACCCTACACATCCTTAGGTTTTTTAGTTTAACTGAATTACGATGTTGATCGTTGCAGTTATTTTCATCAGAAAAGAAGAAAATGAAAATTCCTTGCAAGCAACACTATCTCTACATAATAACACATAAGAGATGCGTCAAGCGATTGATCCTTGGAAAGCGGTGCCAAAAATATATTACTAGTAGCACCCCGCGAAAATGAGTCATTACCTGATGATAGTTGCGGTAATTTTCATTTTCGTTTTTCATTTCGCGTCTTCGGCTAGCGATGCAAACTCCCCACTCGTAAAAATAAAAATGTCAAAACCATATTGTAATATACTATTTCATCTGTACCTTATTTTCTCTACTCAAATTAGGTAAAAGGACAGCCTTTCGTCGACGCTTTCTCTGATGACAGTTTAGGTGAGAATTTTTTTATTTTCTCAGCTGTTGGTTCTCCACTCCAGTGGGTTCAACATAGTCTCACCCCTTTTTGTTTAAAAGAAAATTTTAATAAAATGAGGCTTGTGTAGCGTTGAAACCGCGCACATATGAAAAACAATGTGCCCCAAGGAAAATATGAAAATTCCAACTTAAGCGAATTGATGGCCACTTCCTCTCGGATAACAAATATTGCGTTTCTCACTTCAATTTATTTCTGTCACATATTTCATTCTCCAGGCACCAGGTTTCAGCTCCAAGTGATACGGTCAAACGTTTTTATTTTGTTACACAATTACAAGATTTTAGTTTATTGTCAATTCCACAAACTTGACAGTAGAACCATAGACTTTTTTTGACTAGACGGGAATGTTAGCATGGCACCAAATTTGAAATGAGAAATGCAGAAGCATAATAATTTGTCGTATTTTATGTTCTTCTAATGTTTTTTTCAACTTTAGCAATTTTAGTTTTTTAGCCAAATTTTTGAAAGTTCTCAAATTTCTCAATGTTTGTGAAATTTATTAAATTTACAAAAAATTTCAAATTTCTGAAAAGTTTTCAAATTCATGGAGATTGGAATTTTGAAAAATAATGAAAATTATCAAATTTTGATGAATTTTTATGCACCATTCCATGTAAGGTTATGAGACTGCACACAGTCTGCACACTGACACTTTGAATTTTGAGATATATGTTGTGTGGAAGAAAGTATTACAGACGTTTTATCTGCAGTTTGTTCATTGAACGAAAATTTAGAAAAAGCTTCGTTTAGCCTGCAGTCGTCGTTCTCTCATAATCATGCATGGAATGGGGAATTTCTATGAATTTCAGATTTGACATTTTCTCAGAAATTTGGACTTTTGTTACTTCAACACTTTTTAAACATTTTAGAAATTGATGAAAATTCTTG
>CM055406.1:133177915-133223597 GCA_029228625.1 Pseudolycoriella hygida
ATTCCGATCTCCATGAATTTGAAAACTTTTCAGAAATTTGAAATTTTTTGTAAATTTAAAAAATTTCACAAAAATTTAGAAATTTGAGAACTTTCAAAAATTTGGCTGAAAAACTAAAATTAATAAAGTTACAGGAATGTTAGAAGAACACAAACTACGACAAATTGTTATGCTTCTGCATTTCGTATTTCAAATTTTATTTTGTAAAATTAATAAATTTCAAAATATTAAGAAATTTGAGAATTTTCAAAAATGTGGCTAAAAAACTAAATTGCTTAAGTTTAAGGAACATTAGAAGAACATAAAATACGACGAATTATTATGCTTCTGCATTTCTCATTTCAAATTTGGCGCCATGCTAACATTCCCGTCTGGTCAAAAAAAGTCTATGGTTGTACTGTCAAAGTTGTGGAATTGACAAGTTCCACAATAAACTAAAATCTTGTAATTGTGTAACAAAATAAAAACGTTTAATTGTATATACTATTTTTCGCGAAGACGGGCAAAACGCCAAATTCCGAACATAAACACTGGACAAATTTCGCATGAAAATTTTATATCATGATCATAGCAAGTGTACGATTGCATTTTTCACTTTAATCATTTTTTCGTTTATGTAAATATAAACAAAAAACATATGAAGGGACCCGTACGTATCAGAATAGATGCGGCAAACAGAGTTGATGTTACGAAGAGACTCGAACGTATTTAAGTAAATATTGCCTTAACTCTTTAGTGTATGAAATTGCGTCCACATTAAGTTGTATTGGAAATTGCCGATAGGGAAATATTGAAAAACCCGTCCGAAGAAACGGTGTAAAAAAACCTTTCCGAAAGCACAAAATTGACCCCCAAATATAGAAAAAGGTTCTACTCAATTTTCTCTACAACATAGGAAAAACCATTTTTTGGGCTAGGTTCGACTTTAGTACCTAGGGCCCTAAGTAGTGGCCTCGGACACACAATTCCATAGCCAAAAATGTTTCCCTCAATTTCCTCTGCAACATAGCAAAAAAAATTGTACTCGAGTTATGTACAAGAAACGCATAGAGCCCTATACTAGCAGAGACTCGTTTTTAGTGCCCCAGCTAAGTCCAAGGACTCAAATTAGAAAAAATTTCTTCCATAAGTTGTCGGCTATGCTCAGGTCTTTCAAACAAAAACAATTTATGAAAATCGGAAAAGATTTGCCCGTGTTATGGACAAAAAACACATAGAGTCCTAGCAGAGACTCGATTTTAGTGTTCTAGCTAAGTCCACGGACTCAAATTCAAAAAAGTTTCTTCCATAAATTGTCGACTATGCTCAGGTATTTCAAACAAAAACAAATTTACGAAAATCGGAAAAGATTTGCCCGAGTTATGCACAAGGAACACATAGAGCCCTAGCAGAGACTCGGTTTTAGTGCCCTAGCTAAGTCCAAGGACTCAAATTCAAAAAGTTTCTTCCATAAATTGTCGGCTATGCCCAGGTCTTTCAAAAAAAAATTTGAAAATCAGAAAAGATTTACTCGAGTTATGTACAAAAGACCAAAAATCAATCAAACGGTCCCAGCCGTTGAAGAGTATAATTTTCGTGTCATGTGCTCAAAATGGTGCGAAAGATACATAAAATTATATACCCAACATGTACTACATGCCGCCCTAGGACTTTACACCAAACTCGCACAATATGACCGAAATGTAGTACGTGGTGCATAAATAACTATTCTTCCCACCTGCCGTCTTGAGTCCTGGTCTAAAAAGTGATGTTCAAATGTAAGCCTAAAACGCGCCTTTTCGGATGCAAATTTGGTGAGGAAATATCGCGTTTTTGTCCGTATGCGCACAAAACAAATTTTCGCGCAAACGGGCAAAAAGCGCCAGATTTCACACACACACAAAATTAAAGGAGCTGTTACTTTTGGTGTATTGTTGTTTTGTCCACTTAGTTTCATTGAATCAACTTTCAAAATTGCAGAAATGACGCTCCAATAGCTGAACTGATTTTTAAATTGTCAATTCAACTTTTGAACTGTCTTTTATTTTGAAAGTTGATTGAAAAATCTAACTAGTAAAAACACCTGTTGGAATCAGGATAGCTAGTGCACTGATTTAGTTTCCATCGAATTGTGGACTTTGGGCGACTTTGATAAAAAACGATTAAATAACGTTCTGTTTTATTCTGACTTTTAAATACTTTTTTCCTTTCAAATCAGTGCTGATCTGATCAACAATTTCAAATTGTAGAGCGCTTTGATTAGCGAGTCAAAAACAACACATCAAAAGTAACAGCTCCTTTATTTTTCAGTGCATAATTATCATCCGAAGAGGTTCGTTTTATGTTCACATTCAAACATCTTTTTTCAGATCAGCCAGCTGTGGTTCGAAAAGTACTTATCGTCCAACCTTTCACTGCTGACAGAAAAATTAAAACATCATAGTCAAAGTAACTATCACTGCTGACCACTGAAACTACAAAAATCGTATTTCTTCACTTCACAAACACTTCTTATTTATAATATCACACATATTCTACGCTTTGAATCGTTAGGCCAGAACGTAATTATTTTCTTCACTATCGATTTTTAGACCCGTACAAAGAACGAAGTTTTGAAGTTACGGTCGAAAAAGTTGTAAAAAACGTGGTTTTTTTAAGGTTGGTGGAACTTTTTGACTTACATCTCTGCGAAATTAGAACGGAAATCTCCTGAAGCTTTGAAATAAAAGATATGGATATCAGAAAATCATGAAATTTAAATTTATCAAAATCTGTTGAGTGGTTCAGGCTGTAGAGTCGTCAGTGTGGGCCCAACTCAAGCTACGCGACCCTAAACGATATTTGGTGGTTCTTCTGAATATTTCTGTAATTATGAGGTTTTTTGTGCAGTGTTGCAGAGAAAAAAGAGGCGAACTTATTTGTTTATGGAAGAATGGATCAGATGCCTCTCCTAAGTGCCTCCAGGTCAGTTCTAAGATCGGGCCTAGTGCAAATTTTTTTTTCAATTTCGGGCTTTTTTAATTATTGATGTTTTTTGCACCGTTTCTTCGGACGGGTTTTTAAATATTGCCCTTTTGGCAATTTCCAATCCAATTTCATGTCGACGTAATTTCATACACTGTCTGTTCTTTTTTTATTTATTTATTTGATACATACTTACAGGCGACTGCCCAATTACAAGTGATCGATTTGTCATATTTTATTAACATAATGAAAGGAAAAGAAAAATAAAAAATTGAAGAAAAGTGAAAAATGCAAACAATTTAAGAATTAGAAGCAACGAATTAAAACATTGAAAATCAACACATCTATTCTGATGCGTACGGGTCCCCTGCATGTGTTTACTTATAATTTACATGAACAAAAAATCAAATTATTAATGTGAAAAATGCAAACGTATACACTTGCTATGTATGCCCACCCGACATGCAGCAGTGAACGATTTGATACATCGAGCCCTTAAATCAGCCGAAATACCATCAATTTTAGAACCACCAGGCTGTTCTCGTCCTGATGGAAAGAAGCCTGATGGGATGAGTCTTGTTCCATGGGCCAGAGGACGTTCGTTGCTTTGGGATTTCACATGTGTTGACACGTTTGCTCCATCTTACTTAAATTCTACATCAAAACAAATTGGTTCCGCATCGAGTAAAGCAGAAAGAGATAAAATCACACATTACAATGAACTTTTACATCAATTCATTTTCGTGCCGGTCGCTTCGGAAACATCAGGTGTCATAGGGAAAGCTGGTCTCGAATAGATTCGGAAAATTGGCAGCAAAATTTCAAATGTGTCGAATGAAAATCGATCGACATGTTATTTGATTCAACGCGTGAGTGTCGCTATACAAAAAGGTAATGCTGCTTCAATTTTAGGGACAATTCAAGAATCGAGAAATTTGAGCGAAATGTTTTATATTTAACATTGTAAAGAAACTTTATGAAAATAAATACTATAAGTTGCTATGATGATGATTAAAAATTTTCCAGCAAAAGTTGAATATTTTTGGTTGGAATCTGGCGTTTTTTTCGTCTGCTACATAACTATACATCCGCTGCGCTCAACCCTCCGATTTGACCTTTACACCTAGGTCTAAATGCACCATGCTATTCAGAATCTTAAGATGCGAGTTAAATGGCAACGACGCATAAATAACGCCAACGAGCCGACTTTGACACAGGGTCCTTTTTCGTATTGATAAAATACCCGTTTTCTGCCGTAATTTGCATAAGAAACTTAGCACCAAAATTATATTTGGAGTTTTCATTTTAAATACGCATAAGTCCATCGGAAGCTAAGTTTCTTATGCAAATTACGGTAGTTTTTTGTTGTACTTTTCATTGCTAGAGTCGCCGAAAATTCATGAAAATCAATGTTTTGAAGTATTAGGCTACAGTGGGAAAGTGGGTAACAGAGACAAGAGGTTCTAGGACAAGGATCACAGAGTAAAATGTATGCTATTTGTGACTAAGCACTTGAAGTTAGGCTTATTTCTCAGAATTACCTAAAGAAATTGCCTCGCGGCGAGATTTTTTGCGACAACTTGACCATAACTGGTAAGATTTGATAAAAAATTAGAAATTTTAATAAAAAAGAGGACAAAGGCGGACGTTTTATGAAAAAAGTGATGTTCTTAGAATTTTTGTAAAAAAGAGTAATTATAAGGAGAAGAAAGAGGACGTATGGCAACGCTACATAAAGTAAAGGCATATGTTTAACTGATCTCCAATAATTTCATTTTTGATTACCAGAAATTTCAATTTTGATCACCAGAAAAATAAAACACTCTTTTTTAGGGCCAGGGGTGTGTCTGACCGTTTCGTAGAAGGAGGAATGTATCTTTAAAGCGGCTAACTCAGCGTAGGTGTAACTAATTTTGTCCCTAATTAAGCTTTATTTTTATTGTTATCAAAATTGTATTTTCAGGTGATCAAAAATTATTTTTGAGTGATCGATTATAATACTACCCTAAAATAAATAAGCAAAGAATGAATCCAATTTGTATGCAATTGAACGGAACTCTTAATTTTCCATTTTTCTTCTGAATGCACTCCAAACGTATACATTTCTCATTTAAACATAATCCAGCTTGACATTTCTGTCACAAGAATTTCTCAAACTTATGTACAAGCATTTGTCTTCGTCGAAGCTTTTGTCTACAAAATTTCATTATTTTGATGTCATATTATTGACTATATTCCTTTTCTTTTGTCGCGTGGGTCAGTACATTGAAATTTTGTTTTCAGTAAAGTTTACGCTGTATCAGATATTAATTAAATTAACACCGAATGTTTGTGTAAATATTGGTGATCGTTGGTTTCCTTTACGGAATAATTGGTCGTTCACGCTCGGAGAGGGTCTGGACTCGTGTTACGGCACGCAAAATTTTTGAAAACGTTTTACTGAAATTTACATTTTTCTTCAATTTTCATAGTTTTCCAACAGAGAAAGTGTATTCTGTAATTCCTACAAATACTCGATGGCTGCTCAACCGTTGGGCGCCCGAACATCACCGCTCATGTGTAGCTGTTTGCTTCGCCAGGTATTTAAGAGTGAAATCATAGCTCAATACAACTTGACTTTATTGTCAAGATTTCAATTCACATAGTATCAATATTCGATTTTCAAACGGCTAGCCGCCACGCCGCTGCCGTGAAAATTTTCGGCGCCTGCAATACACACACAAGTGAAATTTTTTATTTAAAAAAGAATTGCACAAAGGAAGAAATATTTTTTAGCCTACTATGTTGGAAAATTTGTTTTCGATACCTTAAAGCGAACAAACGAACCACCGCGTGTGCTCTCATGCGTTTTATACGCGACTGTACCTGCGACACGCGCACGCGTGCGAGGACGACAACCATATAAAATGATATGAAAGCATACACGGTGGTTCGTTAATTCGCTAAAAAGTTTCGAAAACAAGGTTTACAACATAGTAGACCACAAAATATTTCTTCCTTTTTACAGCTTAAATTCACGAGGATGTCACTTACTATAAAAATCTACATCGAATTTACAAAATTTTTTGGAGTTTTTGAATTTCGTCTACATTTTATAGATTCCGTTTTTTAATTTTCAGTTTGTTATAGGATTCGGCAACATCGACAAATTTGCGTTGCATGGCCGAATCGAGTTACAAATCGATTGTTTCTTCTTCGGCAATAATGAATATTGGATGAATAAGTGACATCCCCGTGCTTGAATTCAAATCCTTTAAATTAGAAAATGCAACAAAGTGACAGAAGATTTCTTTGCTGTCATCTATTGAATGAATATTTTTGATTGTTTGTTGATAGTGTTTTAGAGTGATTTGAAATATACACGCACATCTCTTCTACCTAATTTCCAATGCGAAATAATTGGTATTACCTTTTACACAAATCCAGGTAGCTCAGTCGGTACAGTGTTGGAGTGACACAACAGCTGTCCCAGGTTCAAACCGTGTTCAAAGTACTTATCTGATTTTTCCCATCACGTCGCACAAAAGTAAGAAAGCCAGTCGACTTATTAAAAAAAACGACTATACATCTATCTCCACTAGCCAAATTCTTTTCAGATTGATTTATTTTTTTCTGGTAGATAATCGGTCCTAGATCAACGTTTGCGAAGATCATTTTTCGAAAAAATAAGATCTATTATTATTATTGAAGCACCCTGTGTAGAAGTAAAAGGCGGGTTTACGACGCTCTGATCTGAAGATAAATAATAAGTGTTTTCAAGCTGTTTTGATTTCAAAAAGTGTTGTTAGCTAGTTGTGTGAAAGTAAAGTGGTCATCCGTACTATGCTTTTGTGCCGATTGAATTAGTGAAATTTGTTTTTTCCGTAGTGTTGTTGTCTGTCTCAGCTAAGGACACAACACAGCTGATTTTGATATCATAGCCGTCGTTATTTTCATAGCTTGCATTTTTTAATTTCGAACTTTCAATTGAGGAGGCAAATTTGAACTCTTCAATAACCGAACGAAACCTGGTTAACGGATGAATGTGGAGGTGATTCCCGCAATTTCGGATTTTAATTCATAGTTAATCAGTCAAAGTGTTTCGTTCGATAGTCCAGAGATATATGCAATGAAAATTTGATTAAATAGTTGCGTTTTTGTTTTATTGAAACAGTAAAAGAAAGACCGTTGCGTGGGGCTCCTGCAACACCGGATTTGTATTACGTCTAACTGGTCCTGCAAGATCATTCGATTTAAGATGGTGAACAACCATATGTGTAGCGATATGTGCTTCGCTTCCAGGACCGCCGAAAAGTTAACGTTGAAATGCTTTCTTTGTGACAAACGATTCAATGGCAAATGTTTCGACATCACTTTTCAGCAAACCATTAAGCTCGTGTCATCCGGTAGCAACGTGACCTTTATGTCCTTTATGACCTTTACAATCGATCCAGGACAAATGTGTGTCGATTGACAATGAAATCTCTCTACTCAGCGATAAATGCAACGTTATTCTGACAAATGTCGCCAATCTTGGTTCACAGGATTCAGTGACCCCGACTGATTGTGATGACGACGGTCGATTGACCCAACAGCTACGTGAACGATTTATCAATTTGTTAGATTTCGGTACAGTCACTGATAATGTCGGCGTCGGTGTTACGGACCAGGGACTTCCAGTGCATACCATCTCTACGGATCTACGTTCCCACACAAACATCATTGACCCCGATCCCAGCAATATGACGAATTCAAATGGACTTGTCGACGAAACACCAATTCCTCCATCCGTATCATCTACCCATACGAATGTTACTGCATTCCAAAAGAGTCTTCATCTCTTAAGTTCAAAGATTCAATCCAAGGCATTTGATAGTCATTTCCACTTGTCTCCGATCGACACGAACGTCTCGTCTGATGACATAGCCAACTACATTGCTGAGAACGCCCAAGTTAACAAAAATCAGATTAGGATTCGTCGGCTAGTGAGAAACGGGCAAGATATTTCTACACTTGACTACGTCACATTCAAAGTTGAAACATGCAGCGACATTGGGAAGACGATTTCAAAAACCAACTTCTGGCCCCATCATATAACTATCAAACCATGGATAAAGAAGAATGCAACTACTTCAGCGTCGTCTTTTTTAGACAACCGATCGACGTAATCGAAGATGACTTAGCCTCGGTTGAACTAGATAGTATGACTCCACATTCGGCAAATTGTATATACCGTCCCGCTACACTACCAAAGCACGTATCGTTGCATTACAACAACGTCCGGGGTATGAGTGGGAAGAAAGATCAGATCCTCCTTTCCTCCACTGCGTCAGATTATGACATAATCGTTTTATCTGAAACGTGGCTGAACAGCACGAAATTTAGTGCTGAGTTCTTTGACGCTCGTTTCACGGTTTATCGGAAAGACCGTGAAGACTCAAACATAGACGAGACTTTATACTTCTTGCTACGAAATCTTTGATGAACACGTTCCCAAAGCCTCACTTCGTATTTCTAACCATCCCGTGTGGTATGATAACAAGTTGATAAATCTTAAAAATAGAAGAAACCGGGCATACCGCAAGCTTCTGAATAATCGTCAAAGGAACGGTGGCTTTGCAGATGAGTCTACGTTTCTTGCAGTGAAAAACGAGTTTGAATTGCACCAAAACAACCTTTTTAACGGATTTTTGAGAGATCTAGCCGCAAATTACAAAAAACAACCAAAGAAATTTTGGAGCTACATAAATTCCAAATATAAGAAAACGACTCCCCCTGCGACCATGTACTACAATGACGAACATGCGATGAGCGACACCGAGAAAGCCAACCTGTTCGGCAAGTTTTTCGCCACGGTCTACAGGAAACATGCGAATGAAGACGACGACGACATTGCATTTCAATCGTTTCTAAATTCCAGAAATGACAGCGGATACCTTGACATCGAAATCACCCCAGATAATGTTCGTCAAATCCTACTACGAATGGATCTTAGTAAGGGCATCAGTCCTGATAAAATGGCACCGTTATTTCTTCGAAATTGTGCTGATCTACTATGTCAACCTCTTTCTACCATCTATTCGACATCGCTATCCAGTTTAAGTTATCCAGAAATTTGGAAACTTGGTCATTTAACTCCGATTCACAAATCCGGCAATAAAGCAAATATAACAAACTACAGAGGTGTCAATGTTTCACCGAACCTTGCAAAGATTCTTGAGATCATCGTCTTCTCTCAAATTAAGTTCAACATCTTTCCTCACATATCATCGACTCAACATGGTTTCTGTGCTGGCCCACGATTCCTTTGAAAGCGGCAACCAAATGGACACATTCTACGCGGACATTCACAAAGCTTTTGACGTAATATCGTACGTGTCTCTGCTGTTCAAGTTGGCAGACGATAAGTATCGTTTGAGCAACCATTTGCTGCTATGGTTCCGTTCAATGTTCCGCAATCGCAAACAAGTAGTAAGGATAAATTCAAGTATTTCAGTTGCGATCGAGGTACAGTCTGGAGTTGGCCAGGGCTCGATCTGTGGTCCGTTATTTTTCCTTGTATTTTTTAATGACTCTGACGATGCCCTGCTAGTCACCAGAGGGTTAAATTTCGCCGATGATAAAAAGATCGTTCACAACAAAATTACCACTATCGATGACACTCACTAGCTTCAGGACTCCATAAACAGTTTCTTCGAGTGGTGTCGTAAAAATGGACTTGAATTGAACGAGGACAAATGCAAAATTATGACTATATCTCACAAGCTTTCTCCAATCTTGGCTAATTACCAAATGAATGGCAAACCACTAAAAAGAGTTCATGAAGTCAGAGATCTTGGGGTGACTTACAAAGACAATCTCTCGTTTACTATGCACCAAGAGCTTGTTGCGAAAAAAGGACAGTCGATGTTATCTTTCGTCAAACGACAATGTTATGGCCGGTTCAACGTAGACACAGCTAAGTTGCTCTATAACTCAATCGTTCGGTCCCATCTCGAATTCGCTAGCTCGGTTTGGTCGCCTTATCACGATAACCATGTTAAGACGATTGAAAGTGTACAACGACAGTTTGTTTTATACGCCAACCCTAATCGATATGTCGATCCGAATGACGGAAGTTACCGACTCCGCCCATACGTTGACAGGTACACGGAATTAAACCTACAATCGCTAGTGAGACGACGAGCAAATGCAGCAGTATTTCTCATCCATGATGTGCTAACCGGGAAAGTCAATTCTCAAATACATCGCGACAGGATCAGCTTGTACGATGGATCCAGAGCCTTACGCAACCCATCGTTGATTCGCATTCAGAGGTGCAGCCATGATTACTCGACATACTCCCCATTCAATTTCGCGTGTCGTTTGTTCAATATGGTAGCTGCTCATATTGATCCAACATTACCATCACGTGAATTCCATCGTTGTGTACTGGAACTAAATGACTCAGTATTTGGTTCATTTGCTTCCTGCTAGCGCATCTTACGAGAAGTTCGTCCCAATGACAGTCGTAGAAAATGGGATCATTTGGAACCGTTGGTCGAACTAAATAGGGACTTCTATCTTCTAGATACATTTGACGACACCAAGACGTATTTGTTTTTATTTTCTTTTGACGTTGCTTTTTGCAAAGGACTTTCGGCCTTTGGTTTTCTATTTAGACCTCTTACATATGACGACACCAAGATGGATTTGATTTTTTTTTTCTTGACGCTGCTTTATGCTAAATTTTTTATTTATGATTTGATGCGAATTCTTTTTGATTTGCTTAATTTTTTAAAAATCACAACTAAGCTCTTTGAATTTTAAATTTTTTTTGAGCGGATTCTATTTTTATTTATTTCTCTTTTTTATCGTCATTATTTGTTTTATTTTGTTTTACTATGGCTGTGATTATGTTTTAGTTTAAGTTGTATTATTGAATTGTTTTCATGGTTTTTTAATGAGGGTTATGACAGCAGTCATAGCCACTCTTTTTCCATGTCGGCTTGAGAAAAGTAGACAATAAAAGTATTATCAATCAATCAATTATTGAAATAGTTATTTGAGCTACAAAAAATCGAAGCCCTCCCCCTATCACACGAGCTCAAACAACCCCTTCCCCACCAAAAGGTAATTTAAGTGAAAGTTGTCGGCTGTTGCGAGTAGTTTATGGCAAAATACTTTTCAAGTTGAAATCAGTCTGCGTACTTTATCTCTTTGAGGTGCGTGGTGTCACAACTTAGAGTCAGAGTCCAGAGCCGAAAAAAAACAGCTGGCGGCGGCTAGAGGCTGAAAAATGTTCGGCGGCGGCGGCTGTATTGGGCTAACCAGCCGCTAAAAAAAGCCGGCTGAAGGCAATAATTTTAATTATCAACCTATGGCCTTGTAGGGTGTAGGTTGTAAATTGAATGGAAAGCCGAATTCGTCGGATAAACATTTACGAAAGCCATTACATTTATGCTTTTGCTTTAGCGTATTGCTTTTAGCGTAAGTAAAACAGTAAAACAAATTACCACATTAAACGCCGATACATCCTGAGAGAGAATACAATAAATGAACGTCCCCTTTTCGTGTGTTTTGTGCCACTGGCAACAAGAAAAGAAGTGATGGAGGAAAATTGTATGAAATCTTCCACTTGATTTAAAGAATATCACGACGACTGAAGAAAAACTTCACCAAGATCAAAAAGCCTGCTCACAAGTACAAAGTTTTCAAAGTTCTTATTTAAATTTTGGTCAGCGTATGATATTCGGATTATAAAGTCATTCCAAACTATTAATTTTGTCAATTAGTCGTCGGCTCTTTGTGAATTAACATCTCAATTTTAATTCGTATCCAAATAGCGCTACGTAATTTAGTGACAGCGACTGTTTGCGCGGTGCGCGTACATCCTCATTCAATTGCTTCACGGTTTCATTGTAACTCTCATTTGAAAACGTCAAATACGATGACCAGCAACAGAGAGTAGAGGAACACTTTCCGTTCGGGAACTAATCCAACTCCATTCAGATAGTGCAAATCGTAGATTTGATGCCATCAGGAGACTTGTACATACATTCGTACGTTTGTAACGTACATAATGTCGCTTAAATAAATGGTTTACCTGGACCATACATACATTCTGCTGTTCGTTTGTAAAATGTAAGTTTACCGTACAACGCATAAAAACCTTGCGATGAAAGAGAGAAAAGATTTCGTATGAAAAAATCCAACAAAATCTTCTCTCTCTTTGCACGGTAGAAGTATCCCCAAACACTGAGCTGTACAGTTAGCATTTAACATGCAGAACGAACATTTGTGTTTTCAGTTTCACTTTTAATGTAAAAAGGTTTCTTTATACGAATATCCTAGCAAATATCAATGTTAAGGTCTTGGAAACGAGTGTATGGATTGAATAAGTAATAATGAAGCAAATATTAACAAGTTGGAATCAGACTCCAGTAGTTCTCTTCCAGTTTGATATATTAAGTAATTTAGGGATGGTTCATAAGTTCTGTGAGGCTTGTTTCTCGCACATGTATGGCCTCTTCACTCTTCTCCACATGTTGGGAAGCCCATTACTCTCACATGAACTCTCCTCAAAATGTTTTTTAAAAATTATTCTCATCCTACTTAATGATTTAGCAATTGCTACGTTAAATATTAAATATAAAATACATTATTTGCTACCAATGATACTTGCCACTCGAAATATGTAAGATTAGTTTTGTTATTTTTTTCTATTTTTCTATATTTTCTAACTTGAAATTGATTTGAATTATATATATATTTTCTAAATTTTTAATGTTTCTTAAAGGTGCATGAGCACATTGAAACTTAATGATAAGTACGCATTTATAAATTGTTGATGAACGAATAGACTTAAACTTAAACTTAAATTTAAAGTTAAACTTAAACTTCTTAGTTATTCATCAATCCCAAACTAAGTTCACAAAAATTCCTTGACATAAGGTTAAATTCTTGGACCTGAACAAAATAACACCGAACAAAATAGCTCCTCACATCCGCGTCTGGTGCGCGGCGAGCTTTAATACACCTGCGGCGATGTAATAACGATTATAGAACGATCGATCACTGAATGAAGGGCTTATTTTAACCGGGTCATTTTCACCACGGGTTATTTCGTCCGTTTCATTTTACCAGGGGATATTTTCTCCGAACACCGTACATTCTACATGTTGTTTGTACATTATACATAATATGTGTATATTATACACTATAAATGAACCTGAAGTACGTCTTATACGCAAAACGGCCGTAAAAAATGTTCGTGCCCAATTTCTTTTTGTAGGTGTAATAAAACAACAACAAATTTCGGATAGTGCCTAGGAATTTTAAATATTTATGATATTTTTTGATTTTATTGATATTTTTTATGAGATATTTTCATTAATGTCAGTCAGTCAGTCATTAACATAACATTGCATGAGATGCATGCGCTAGAAACGGCATGTTAGTTCGATGAACGTATCTAAATGTAAAAGATGTGATTTGGACGTTAATGGCATTTAAAATTCAAATCTAAAATTCATCATGCATAAAATGAACACACTGGAGTTGATGGTTCAAAATTATTAATTAAGATGATTTTCAATCGCCTAACACTCAATTTCTAAACAGAGCTGCTGCTCTCGTGTCGAATTAAACTTTAAGCGCATAAAGGAACAATAAGACTGACTATGAAAATAAAAAATGTAAATGCGAAATAATATAGTCGGAAGTTTAATGATATTTTGTTTTATTTTCTTTTTAAACTGTCTCGAAATATGTCGATAACATAATTCTCTACATTTTGGTGTTCCACAGGTTAATGCAAATTCCGGGTACCTACATTAGATGAAAATATTATTGAATCAGCTATGTAAACATTGTGTATGTATGTGTTCCGATCTGGAAAAGACAAACACAATTTTCAAATTTTGCATATTGCAGTACTTATTCATATACAATACAGTTAAAATTGCTCATGAATAAGTTACCTTACATGCAAATGGATGACTTAATCACATTTTCCATCAGTAAACCTAAAATGAAATATCGATTGTCACCAGTGTTCCTGTGGCATAAAATTTTGCCGTTTTTTACATTCAAACTTTAATTGAAATAATAAATTCATTTCGCAAATTCCGGAAACCGCTATATTCATTAAATTCCCATAGCACAGCAAATAAAAGAAAGCTCGAAAAAGAAATGAAGAAAAAATAGCAAAAATGTGCCTTTGAATGACTTTCTGCTGCATAAAATTGCCAAGATTTATTCACTATGTCTAGTTCAGAAGATTTAATTAAATTTTTGATATTTATTTTCCAGTATTAAAAACAAGTCTCCTTTTGTTTTTGTAAACTACCTGATGGGCTACACTCCTTCCACATTATTTAATTTTATTTAAAGCTGATCTACAATCATTTACATATGTGAGTTTAACTGAAAAATTCGACTTCTACGAAAATTATTTTCGCGATAAATAATTGCGCCAGCCAATAAGAGCGAAGAATTATTCGATGAATAAATTGGACGATTCGATAAAAAAAATTTAACGATAGATTCCCATCTCTCATTGGCTGGCACAATTATTTATCACGAAAATAATTGTCGTAGAAGTCGAATTTTTCAGTAAACTCACAATATGCAACGTTCGTTTTTCACGATCAAATGATCATTTTACATAAAAAATTTGGATTTCGTTCGACGATGAGTTAATGCACAGTCAAAGTCGTCCTCCTTAGTCTATTATTAGGTCAAACACCTGAAATCTGTCTGTAATTCAATTGCTCCCTACGATTGATCTCCACTATACTCCTAAGAACCCTTACGTCAGAACAGGTTAGCTCATTTAGTACATAATGGTTTTCCACCAAGAACAGACAAGTTTGATGTCTGTAAGGACAGATTCTGTATAGGATATTTCTTCCATTTCTTCTTCAAATGCCCTAGGTGTTGTGTGATACATTGCATTTAAAAATACTTTAATTTAAAAATAGGGGATTGCTTAAAGTTAGTTATTTGTATCACAAGGGAAATGAAAGCAAATGAAACCCTGTGCGAGAATTGTTGCCTGCGACAAAGGCAAGGGCTGAAATCGCTCAGGTTAAGTTTTTGTACGTCACGTAGTTTTTCATTACGACAACAACGTAAATTGTAGTTTTTCACTTCCCAAACACAAACAACAACAACAGAATCACTCATACACTTCTCATGTTGCATGTATTAGTTACTTTCAGCTAAAAACATAGCTGGTTGGAAATACTAGAAGATGTTATCAAATGTGTTTGCTATGAATGGCAAAATATAGTTTGTTAATCCAACTAAGACAAAATGCATAACTAAGTAAAATCATAGAAGAGTAGCGGGGAAGGAATAAATGGTCATGAACCTGTGTTACAAATCTAAACCTAAAGGAACACTCCTGTCGGAAACCAGGGTCTATCCGACTCCCAATACCGCACAAAATCGTAATAATTAACTTGTGACTGTAACTTCTCAACTATTTCTTATTTAACACCGGCCACTGCATTACCTGTTTTCCTTCTCTCCTCAAAATCCCTGCCACTTTCTTAAAAATGTTTTTTAAATATTTGAATGCAGAGGCCTATTTCAGCTGGTCACCGTTCTAGCTGCAAATTATCTCATTTCGAGATTTTCCGACGTACAAAATCTCAATCGGCGATACACTTGTCTGTATGCCGTATTTCTCTTCTACATTTATCCACTAATATAGCACAATAACAAAGTTTACATAAAACGTTAAGAAAATATTTACTATTAAGGCAGCTAATTTTCATAACGTAGTGTTTCACAATGTGCTCCCATTTTGCAAATATTACCACATTACCATAACCTATAAAGCAAAGCATTTCGAATCAATAAAATCTAGCACAAATCAAGGGCGTGTCACTTCCTAAAAAGACTTCTCATACTGCCTATGTCGTTTGTCGTGTCTTTTAAATTTCTGTACAATTTATAAAAGGTTATTCAATTTTTAGATTGTATGTACTCGATATCAGTAACGAATTCATTCCGGAGCTTCTTAAATTCATTCATTCAGACTAAGAAGCACATATATATGAGCGTTTTGACTCCTCCCCCCCCCCTTGCAACGCAATTACTGTAAAAAAAGTATCCTCACCGGCCTCGTCTGGGAGCTAAGGCTCCTCACATCATATAAAAGCATGATTTGTATTTGTTCGTGTGTGTGGTTAAGATAGGCTTGGGTTAAATGTGAGGCAAAAAAAACTTTTCAAAAATATATTGTGGAGATCGTTTTCGGTGATGGAAGTAGTTGCCGCCACGACACGGTTTAGCGGCGGCGACAGCTCCAAAAAATTTGTTTATAATTCGTAAAAAAAAAGTTTTCTTTGTAACAAGTAAGTATGGCACAGTCTACTTTTTATAAATGAATTTTTTGCGTCACCGCAATTTATATCATTAGCTTTGAAAGAAGGGACAAGGACATGCGTCACGTTTCCCTTTTAAAAAGGGTTTTTGTTGTAAAACCTTCATTATAACAAGTAATTGCCTTCTTTCGTCGCCATCAATTTATCATTCAGCATTACATACATCTAGATGACACATCATGGCCATCAAGATATAAAAAAATTCCATTGTCTCTTTCTCCTAACAATGATTGGTCACAATGGGGTGCGCTAATTTTTGCAACCTATTTTTAATCGAAAACTGAGTTGAGGGATTCTTTTGAAAAACAGCCTACCAAAATCGGTCGTATTTTTTTATGCAATTATTTTTATGCGGCCAAACACACACTGGTCCCCAAACGTCAAAACCGTGATCAAAACATTTTTTGTGTCGCAGTTGTGGAAATCTAATCCCTTTGAAAGTCGAAAACATGCATTTTCCTTATGCGATTTTCTCCCACAACTTAGAATGTACAAAGGCAATATGGGTGACGTTGCAAAGATGAAGTCTTGTACTAGTGGGGCAAGAGGCTTGTGGATGTCGATTTCGAAATTTTCACCGCGAAATAGGACCTTGAAGTTATGAATTCCATTAATAACGGTTTTTTCATCATCGCAAAAAATGTTTTGATCACGGTTTTGACGTTTGGGGACCAGTGTGTGTTTGACCGCATAAAAAAAATGGAATAAAAAAATACGACCGATTTTGGTAGGCTGTTTTTCAAAAGAATCCCCCAGTGAAATTTATGACTTTTCTGATATTAGTTGTTTAAAAAAATTTTTATTTGCATTTTTAATTAAATTATTCGTAATTAAAGTGCAACTGGTTTAGCAGAAACTCAAACCAATTTTGATACGCCATCTCTAATAACTTTCACGTACTAAACAATTCTTCTATACATTTAACGGAGTAACACCACCTATTTCTTAGCCGAGACGTGCCAGGGATTCACTCGGGATTCCGATATTGGCGATTTGCAACGAAGGATGCGACACATGTCAGAAAAAAATCGAACATACTTATGTCCGACTTTACACGTAGTCCGATTTTCTACATAGAAAGTAGTGTCATCTGCTTAGTGTGAAAATCGCGAATATTTTATAAATTATTTTTTATAAATAAAACTGTCCCGAATTTACACATACTGTAGAACAATTTTTTGCTGCAAACACCATTACGAACCTTTTTTCTCAAAACAAGCACACCCCATTGATACAAAAGAACGAAATGTATGCGTTTACGTTTGTGGCTATTTTCAATTATAGCGCTACTCCACAAAATTATGTAAATGCATACTTTTTATGCAATTATCTGGATAGCTCATGTGTTTAAATTCCTAGGCAAATTTTCATATACAAAAACCGTACATGTTACATAGCTTCTCTTAGGGACATCTCGCCTCCTTTTGTGGCTGCAACTTTTTCTTGTTCTGAAATTTTATTCAGGGATGCATGTGTTACCTAATAATATTGCATAAGTGTACGTTTTGTGAGTGGACAGTAAATAATTAGGAATATACATCATAAGCCTTTAGCAATTTACAATGAAATGAATGTGATATGTAAGTCCCCTAAAATGTATTGTAGAACAACAAAATTTTGTCTTGTATCTCGGGCATGATAACTATTTTTTGAATTCCCTGTTCCGATCCGAATTGGTGACAGTATTATTTATGCCGTTGGACACCCAATTCAGAAAGCTGGAAAAAGGCGATCACAGAAGAGATGTGGCAGTTCTTATGATCTTAAAGGGAAATTACCGTTCTCCTATTTCACCAACACATTTTCGGGTGAAGAAAAAAATGAAATTCTGAAGATTTCTTACATGCTGTTGTTGACACAAAGACAGTAATATTACCATGACAGGGACGCTTGGTGCCAATTTGAACTTCAAAAATCTTGATTCAGAATCCTTCAATCAGTATCCGTACACTTAAAAGTCAGATTGCATACATTTCTAAACAGCATAAGATCCAAATGTACCAAACTTATTCATTTCGCTCATCATTAATTTGTATACATTCATTTTCATTTGATTAAAAAAAATATGACAAAAAATATCGTCAATATTCTACTATGCTATACGATTTGAAAGAACATGAAAACATCAGACTAACATTTATAGAGAAACATATCAACACCGAAAATTGAAAATCAAAACATAAAATAGTTAAAGTTACTTAGACATAAATAATGTAAAATATAAACTGATATCATGCTTTAAACCGCATAAATACTGTCAAAGTTTAACCACACAGTTAAATTTAATTTTGGTTAAACTTATTCTAGGTCCTAACTATGCTAGTTTATTCAGTTTAACCAAAGATTAAACCTAACTGTGACGTCGAACATTAACAGGAATTAAGCTACCACCCTTTTGCACTTAAAACATTCTTATAATCAGCTGAAACTCGAACATTTAAACGCCTTCGCAACAGTAAATTATTTTCGTTTGCACAAATAATAATATAACTATATAAGAACACTAGTCTACAGAGGTTTTGTTTCTTTCATGTCTGTCATTGCCCAATGTTAGGCTTAGTGTGCTGGTACACAATATGGCCTAGTTGAGTGTCCATCACCCCTGAAAGTAGAGTAATTGGGGTCCAAAGAAAAATGTAAGGACATTTTCATTTAGTCATTATTATATGTTACTCAAGTTATATGTAACGTTAGTATGTATGGGTAACTAGTGCATAGTCGGGCCTACAAACTTTTACTAATATTGAGATAAATCTTCTTCTGACGTTTTGGCCATGGTTGGAAAAAGGCGTAATTTCTAACTATGGTAATCGAAGTTTCCATTTCAAATATTTTTCGAAAGAGAGAAACCAAATCTTGTCAGAATTAGTAAATTTTCTCTTTCGAAAAATATTTGAAATGGAAACTCCGATTACCATAGTTAGAAATTACGCCCTTTTCCAACCATGGCCAAAACGTCAGAAAAAGTTCACGTTTCACCCGTAAATACTAACGTTACATATAACTTGAGTAAGATATAATAATGACTAAATGAAAATGTCCTTACATTTTTCTTTGGACCCCAATTACTCTACTTTCAGGGGTGATGGACACTCAACTAGGCCATATTCTGTAACAGCAATAATTCCACTAGTCTACAGAGGTTTTGTTTCTTTCCTGTCTGTCATTGCCCAATGTTAGGCTTAGTAACATTGGGCAATGTCAGACAGGAAAGAAACAAAACCTCTGTAGACTAGTGGAATTATTGACTAACTTCTTTTTTTACAAGAAATGTCATTTAAAATACTCGTGCGTCTGAAGTGTAACAACAGGCTTGTTATGTAGGTATACGTCGTTCATCACACGAAAGTATGATACATTCGTATACATTGTTCATGCACCCATATGCAAAGTATATATTTTTTAATTTTTGAGTAGCTTTCTTCTAATAGAAGCGAAGCACTCTACTTTTGTATTAAACGCTCTGGATGGAATGGTCTTTAAACTTTACAAAAATATTTGCTTGGGAACAAATTTACATTCATATTATATTAAATAGTATCAAATAAACGCTTCAATCCAAACGGTCATCATTGAATCCCCGACCAACAAACTTTTTCAATAAAATTGCGACACAAAAATTATTATTTGTTTGTTTATTTTTATTTTATTTTATCTTGTTCATCCCTTCTTTTTTCGGAACCCGAATGCTGGCTTTTGTTTGATTTGATTTTGGCTGGGGTTTTTCGTTTGATGGAAATTTGAACATGAGCCAATTCAATTTGTCTTTCTATTTATGTGTGTAATGTTTGGTTTTATTTGCAAAGTTTATATTATGTTCAAAATTTGCAAAATATGTTGGTTTCAAATACTGTACGTATGTACATACACGTAATTTGTACACACACGGGAGACATTACACAACATGAGAAATATATACTCAAACAACTATTTCAAAAATATTTTTCACTAATGCCAATATATTTCAATTCCATGCCACGGGGGTAGCCTTCATTCATAGTTTTTTATCTGTTTTTGGATTTGTATGTGACCTGCCATCACAAAAAAATATTTTCATTTCATTTTCTGAATGTCACGACTTTCAATCTAGATTTTGTGATTATTTTTTTAAAACAAATGAACAAATACACATACAGTCGTTGACATTACATTTAATCCTACTTTCTGTAGGAATTTTTCAAAAGCTGCTTCCTCATCCTTACACTTTGCATATTAATTTATAACCATAATCGTTAATACTAATTTATCTATTTATTTATTTAGAGTTAAATTCCATGTACTTAATGACAAGGTCTTAAAAAAGAATGGGTGTTTGTTGTCCACGTTGGCCCGCCACCTCCAAAAATTTACTAGAAAATTTGTTCCAAGACTTGGAGCATACAGAAGATTTTTGGTTAGCATGCACTTTTTGATTTCTCGGTCCGTGAACATTCATATTATGACATTGACAGTGACGAAATTGCATATGCAAATATATGTCGAGACATGGAGAAGCACAATTATCTATAAAGTACACGAAGAATTAAGCAAAACTAGGCTTCTTCCGAATTTGATCGTTCATATTAACAACTTCCACTGTAAACACTTTTCAATAATCAAATTATCCAGTATATCCCGCTTGCTGTAATAGTATTTTATAACAGTAGTGGTGATCGTGAAAACATAAAATTTTAGTGAAGTCTTTTTTAGATTTTTCGGTCCGAAAAATCTAGAAAAGACTTCACTAAAATTTTTGTATTTTATAACACAAGGGGTATATACGCGGAATTATAGTTGAGGTTGATAAAATTTCGAGGGGCGTCATCCCCGTGAAATTTTACCTACCGAGACTTTAATTGCGCGATATAACCCCTCGTGTTATACGATATTTTATCACATCGGGGCCTATAATTGCCAATTTTGCACAAAACATAAAAATACACGGTACATCGAAATTACTGCAATGTAGATAGTTTCAATCTAGTAAGCAATTGTCATTGCAAAATGGACGGTCAGTCGAATTATATTTTTCTAGAGAAAACGAAAACAAAACGCAATTTGAATAAAATTAAAGTCGAATTCGTATGTTTTCGCTACTTTGTTACAACAAAATGAGTTAGTGAAATAAAATAGGCGCTCCTTAAGTTGTGGTTGATTCGAAAAAAGGCGAGATGAAATTTGTTTGAACTTTATTATAACCCGTGTATACAAGAAACTATAATAATTATGACCCTACTTCCGTTGCGCTGGGAACAAGTGTTGAATTTTTTACGTTATTCCGAGCGATACATACAACTTCTCATTACAACGACAAATAATGTTATTTTTCTTCCCAAAATTCTTTTTAAAAACTACGAACACTCAGATTAGAATACCTAAAACACCTTTTCATACAGTATGCACCAAAAGCACTATTTTTCATCGATCGTTTTGGTTCGGAAAGTAATGAAATGCAGACCTCTGAAATGTGTGTGTGTTCTAGTGCGGAAAAGTGATTCCTAGGACGGAAATCGTGTCATCTGTACCGGACGTTGTGCTATGTTTGGAAAATTGCGTATATAATTTATTGGAGAAATATGTTCAAATGAATTATGTGTTAAATGTATTGATGTGTTTGTGCATTTCGGTGCATACTGTATGAAAATTTTTTCGAATAACTAGAACGTACACTTCGGAATTCCCCTGTGTCTCTGTGTTTATATACCTCGAAGTAACATTCGGTTGCAATACAGAGACACATGGAAAATCTTTACTTTCCGTCCTAGTGTTTCAAATAACTATGATGCAACAGTGAATACAATGCAACACAAGAAGAAGAAACAATCGATAGACATACAAATCGATTGTTTCTTTTTCGGCAATAATGAACTTTTTGGATGAATATTCATTTTTATATTGAATGACATACCCGTGGGCGAGTATATTCGCTTCCTACTGACTGAGAGTACTTTTCAATTTTTAGATATCTATTGTTATTTACGCCACATATAAGCACAGGAGCAGAAGGGGCTTTTCGAGTGACTTATTTAGCTCTCCTCGGCTCTCTTTGTGACGTAAATAACTAAAGAGGACCGACAATATTTCTGGTTCTCAAAAGAGAGCCCAAAGTAACTGTGTATACAACATGAGACGTGGATGAGCGTTCCTAATGTTATTGATTTTTTTTTGTGAAGTAACGGGAATAAATTTCAACCTATGCATTGTAGCTCTTGCATTCGGCTCGGACAGTCTCGCACAGGTTTGAATTTTATACTTTCATGCCTTGTGATCCAAATAACTAGATGTAAATTTATACTGATTGAAATTACCGTCACCGAAAAGTGAAACCGACACTTTTTTGTGCTTTTTCGGTACAGCCAGCTAAATTACCAACACTGCACATTTTGTGTTTCTTTTTTTTCTTTTTTAATGGTAAATACTCACGAAACGTAAAAACTCACAAAACAGAGTAAAAGAAAAATTTCGCAGTTCTGTTAATTTTGATGACTGACTGTACTGACTTTGTTCAACTTTCCGTGCCTGTGTTTCATGGGCCTCAGTCAAGCTTCAAAAAGTTTCACAAGAAAAAAACATAAAAACAAGTTTTCATCGAAAACAAATGCTACACCCCTGAGGTTCTATGCCTAAATTCATGGTGCAGCAAATAGTATAAGCGTATTCCATTAAATAAATATTTTAAAATATGTAAGTGTAGACAGTACATAATAAAATGAAATGAATGCAAAGTTATTTAGAGAAGTTTTGCAGCATAAAACGACGGAATTTTGTTTCTGATTTGTTCTGTACAAGTACAAATAGAACAACTTTTTATAGCTAAAAATTGTTCGCGAATTATTTGGCTGGTATGAAGAATTATTTCCATTGACAACCGTAACAATCTTTAGGGTTGAAACTTTTCCCAAAAAGTTCTTTGAAAGGAAATATGAAATGAACAAGAGTTTTATGGTTTATACACGATATGATTTATGTGTTTTTATTGTATATTGATGATAATATCTCGGAGTTTCCGACTGAATTGATAAACGGAAGTATGAATGAAACGATTGTGTACTCAATTTTGCAGACAAATTCACCGAGATAGATGTGAAGTATCTAAACATTAGAATTGTTTTCGATTGCCAAATTAAGTGCTGTAAAGAGAAATATCATAAACATTTTATTTGCAATAATTAATTGATATTTGCTCCCTGAGCGCCATCACTTTTCGTGGCATTTATGTTAAAGATGGAATCGATAGCAACTGTCTCATTTATTTTTGAATATTAACTTTTTCTTTTCCATCTGACAACTATTTATCGCAAAGGTGAAATGAGAGTTGGAGCTATTCCCATAATTGATAAATTACAAATGGTGGTAAGCGAAGAAACGTAAAGTGATATATTAATTAGAATGAAGTTCCATCACAGGGATTAATATAAGGTGGTTTACATAAATGAAAATTGTATTCGTATGCTTTTAGGATTAACTGAAAACTAAAAAAAAAAACATTTATATGATAAGGAGACATACACAAATCACGTCGGCACTGTGGGTCCTCATCGAAAAAAGAGGACGTACAATAGTTTTTCATGCTTCATATGCGGTGCGAAAGTAAAAATTTCACCCCATGGGACGAAAATTTTATTTTCGCCCCTCGGGCTAAAGCTCACGGGGCGATAATAAAATTTTCGCCCCGTAGGATGAAATTTTTTTTTACTTTCGTATCGCATTTGAAGCATGAACTTGTTATTTGGATCACAAGGGATGAATGTATAAAAATTCAAGACTGTGCGAGAGTTGCTGCCCGCGCCGAAGGCAAGGGTTGCATCGCACAGGTTGAATTTTTATACGTCATCCCTTGTGA
This sequence comes from Pseudolycoriella hygida, assembly GCA_029228625.1. Lineage (NCBI taxonomy): Eukaryota > Metazoa > Arthropoda > Insecta > Diptera > Sciaridae > Pseudolycoriella > Pseudolycoriella hygida. Next base: position 133,202,036 of record CM055406.1, read on the forward strand.
TTCACGTAATTTTTCATCACGAGAACCGCGGAAATCGTAATTTTTCGCTTCCCAAATTCAAATTTTCAACACAACGAAATTGCTGATGCAATCATCATATTGTTTACATCTCTTTTAAGAACCGAAAATACTTTCGGCCCTCTTTAGAAAACCGAAAATATTTTCACATCTCTTGGCTTACCTCATTTGTAGACCTCATTTTTTCATTTTCGGCTCCCATTTGGGAAGTGAAAATTACGATTTTCGTGGTTCGAGTGATGAAAAATATAATAAACCACTCGAAGATACTTTCGTACCCTCTCCCTTGTAGTGTAAATAAATATTGTCAATTTGCTTTTTGACACCTGCACCACCTGCGTGATGACAGTTTATAGCAATGAGTAAACAGACATAACCTGTGTAGTGACCTGTAACTGCGTCACTACCCTAACGCCGAGTAGTTGAATTGCGCTCTCTCTCACTACGCTCTCTGATCAACCGATCAGAGTGCGTCGGGTGGACGAGATTAATATTCATTCGTAGACTAGCCACCAACGTAGAAACAAGTGTAAATCTAAGTGAGCGCCAATAATAAATTATAACGTTTAGCATAAACTTGTGTTTTATTGTTAATACCTTAAAGTAACCCACAAGGTATTACATTGGTGACCCACTGACGTGTTAAAAGTTAAAATAATACGCAAAAGTGAAGTGCAAATACAACAAATTAAAAACATTTTTTGCACATAAGTTCAAACCATTTACTTCATTGGTTTTGAACAAGAAAGTCGTGTGAAAAATTCAACCGCGTGTTTTTTTTTCAACAAAGAAAAAAGTATTTGGCCATTGATTAAAATAATTCTGCATAGAATCAAAGCAAATTAAATTCATTTTCTTGGCCGTAAATTATAAAAAAAATTCATTTGGATCGTGGTGAGAGCTAGTCAAAATTCTTGGGTCGTTTTGGACATTGCGCATACGTTTCAACCAGAAACAGAGAAGTTAAAACCCGTCCTAAGATCATAAACTTGAAGTCGTACATCTGGCATTGGTGGATTCGAGCAGCAGGTAAAAGGTACGTAAAACAAAACCTAAAAAAGAATCAGCAAAGACGCATAAAATACATTGAGCACATTATTTTTTCGGTGCGAGGATATTGTAACATCAATCCTGGACAGTTGAAGGTCAACAATTTGGGCGCGAAGCAATTAAAAAAAAGGCGCCAAGAAACCCATTGTCCACCGAAAACAAAAGAAATAAGATCAATTGTCCACTGGTTAAGTAACGGTCCCACCAACACAAAGGACCAACAAAATCAATTCAACCAACAAGTAAGATCTTTCCATTGCATTGTATAAAGATATTTGAATTTTCGCTCAAGATTAAGAAGCGTTTCGGAAATAGTTTTATATTTTTTTTCTGAAAATTTATTATAGTAGAGTACTTCTTAAATTTTATTTCAATTTTTTCCGAAACACTTAAAATTTTTTATCTCTATAAGTGAATGAATGAATATCTTGTCAACCGAACGAGGTGAAACATTTTCAATCCCTTATATTTTTGATATTCGCGATATGGCTAATCAGAATGAAGATTCGGTTCCACCGAACCAGAACCTTCCGACAGATATTAACGCGTTAATCGTCAAATTACCGACGTTTTGGTCTAGTAATCCGCGTACTTGGTTTATTCAAGCTGAATCGCAGTTTGCGTTAGGTAAAATCTCGAAGGACATTAGCAAATATAATTACGTTGTCGCTACGTTGCCTCAAGACGTCGCCGAATCAGTTTCAGATATTTTAGAGAAACCGCCAGAAACTGACTTATATGATAATTTAAAAAAGACTTTGATTGAACGTCATTCTTTGAGTCTGGAAAGTCGAATTAAGAAAATAGTCTCGGATGAAGAAATGGGTGACAAGAAACCGTCGGATTATTTTAGATCCCTAAAGCGTTTAGCAGGCAGTAATGATGCAGTCGGTGATGAATTGTTGAAGAAGTTATGGATGAGCAGACTCCCACAAGCGATCAGCGTTGCTCTCATTCCTCAGAAAGACGACACAATATCAAATTTAACAAAGCTAGCTGACCAAGTGTGGGAAGCAATCAAAAAAGCTAATATTTCTGCTGTATCTACCAGTTCAAAACCGCAGCATAGTGAACTAGCATAGTGAAAAGTTGTCATTTGACAGATCCCGCAATAGCAACAGAAGTCAATCTAGAAGCTCACGAAGTTCACGATATAATCCAAAAGGCAAGCTGTGTTATTACCATTTTAAGTTTGGAGAGAAAGCGAACAAGCCGTGTAACAAGCCGTGTTCTTTCGTAAGCGCTAAATCTTCGAGCAACAACGGCAATAAAGGGAATAACCCAAACTAAAGAATCCTGCTGTAGACGCGGCTGACAGCGGGATGTTATTCAAGTCTTGCCGCCTTTTTATTAAAGATAAGAAAAATAAGTTGCTGTTTCTAATAGATACCGGGGCAGATGTTTCTGTTATTCCGAAGAATTTTTGTAGTGTTTTCAAATTAAATAAAGATTTTTAGCTAACAGCGGCGAACGGGTCGGTAATTGAAACGTTCGGTAACAGGGTGGTCGAAGTGGATTTAGGATTAAGAAGGAATTATTCTCACAGCTTTGTCATAGCGTCCGTTAACAGACCAATTATCGGTGCAGATTTCTTGTCAAGGCACGGGCTTCTGCCAGATTTACGCAATAAAAAGTTAATTGATCCGACAACCTCATTGTCAGTAAACGCGATGAAAGCTGACAATTGCTTCGAACCGACGCCTAGATTATATTCAATTGCAACCGAATTTGGTGATATTCTTAAGAAGTTCCCTTCTTTAGTTTCTCCCCCTGATTTCAATTTACCGGTAAAACACAACGTCGTTCATTACATTCACACTAAAGGGCCACTGCCATATTCCAAAGCACGTAGGTGAAGCCCAGACAAATTCAAAGTCGCTCAAGTCGAATTCAATTACATGAACGAGGTTGGTATTTGTAGACCCTCCTCTTCGCAAACCGCCTCGCCATTAACAATGGCACCTAAACCTCGAAGTCCGGACTTACGTCCATGTGGTGACTATCGAAGGTTAAACGCTGTTACGGTTCCGGATAGACATCCGCTACCACACATTCAAGATTTTAACGCAAATTTAGAAGGTTGCAACATCTTCTCGAAAGTAGACCTGGTCAGAGCATTTCACAACATTCCCGTAGCACCGGGAGATGTTCACAATTGCCATAATTACCCCATTTGGATTGTTTGAGTTTCCGCGAATGCCATTCGGCTTACGTAACGCGGCCCAAACATTCCAAAGTTTTATGAACGAAGTATGTAAAGGCTTAGATTTCGTTTTCGTCTACATCGACGACATCCTAATTTTCAGCAAATCGCCAGAAGAACATAAAGAGCACCTTGAGAAACTTTTCGATCGCTTAACAGAATACGGTTTAAATGTAAAACCCAGCAAGTGTTTGTTAGGGGTTAAAACTCTTGAATTCTTAGGTCATCATATCGACCAACACGGCATTCTGCCATCAGCTGAGAGGGTTGAAGTCATCTCTAATTTTCCTGCACCTGATACGCTAAAGAAGGCTCAGAGATTTGTAGGCATGATAAATTACTACTTCAGATTTATTCCGAAATTAGCAAAAATTCTTATTCCTCTGCATTCTCATATCGCCGAAATGGAAAGAGTAAAGAAGAAGAATAGAAATTTCAAATTCCATTGGCCAGATAGTTGTGATAACGCGTTTAATCAGGCCAAGCAGGCATTAGCTAGTGCGACTTTGTTAGTTCACCCAAGAAGGAAAGGATTGATTATCAGTTTGTTAACGGATGCTTCGAATGAAGCAGTAGGATCTGTTCTTCAGCAGTATCACAAGGGCATTTGGCAACCACTTGGTTTCTTTTCCAAGAAATTAAGCCCAGCTGAGCAGAAGTACAGCGCTTTAGACCGTGAACTGCTCGCAATATATCTCTCGGTAAAACATTTCAAGTATTTTGTGGAAGGGAGAGATTTCGTTATCTATACTGACCACAAACCCTTGACCACGGCTATGTCTTCTATATCTGAAAAAAGTCCTAGGCAAAGTCGTCATCTAGAATATGTTTCTCAATTTACTACAAATATACAACACATCAAAGGCAAAAATAACGTTGTGGCTGACTTCCTATCACGAATAAACGAACCGGAAGTAGCCTCGTTAAAAGTCAATCTTGAATTGAAAGCACTCGTAGAGCTTCAGAGAGACGACGATGAGATCCGGGAGTTGTCAGAAAATCCAAGACCAAATTCTACACATAAGTTAAAGAAAATCGATTTGCCACTTTCGATGGGTAAGTTGTGGTGCGAAGTGAGCACTGGCGAAAATCGTCCGTTTGTACCAGAACCCCTGAGAAAGGCAATTTTTTAGCAAATTCATTCGTTATCGCATCCTGGGATGCGGAGAACGCGAAAATTGATTACGTCCCGATATTTTTGGCCGAGTGTTAATAAAGACGTGAATAATTGGACGAAGTGCTGCATTAGTTGTCAGAAGGCAAAAGTTACTAGGCACACAAAAGCCCAACTCGGGAAGTTCGGTATTCCGTCTGGAAGGTTCGAAAATGTTCATATTGATCTCGTAGGTCCGTTACCTACGTCAAATGGTTTCACATATGCACTCACGGTAGTAGACAGGTTCACTCGTTGGCCCGAGGCGTACCCGATCAAAGATCAGACAGCCGAGACGGTAGCTAAATGCCTTGTCAGCGGATATATTTCACGTTTCGGCGTGCCATCGGAAATTACTACCGATAGAGGAAGGCAGTTCGAATCTCAATTATTTTCTGAGTTGTGTAAATTACTTGGTTCGTCAAGAATCCGTACCACTTCGTACCACCCACAAGCCAACGGGATGGTAGAACGTTTTCACAGAAACCTCAAAGATTCGATTATTGCTAGATGCAACACCATGCATTGGAGTGATGAGTTACCAATAGTCTTACTAGGAATAAGAGCTACGGTCAAAGAAGGTTTAGATTGCTCACCTGCAGAGCTGGTGTATGGACAAACGTTAAAGATTCCAGGAGAATTTTTTGTCGATACTCCACTTAGCGACCCGAGCGATTCATCAGGTTTTGTAGATAACCTGCGAAAGCAAATGCGTAGCTTAAGGCCGGTTGAGCCATCAATCAATAGAGACATTCAAGAATACATCCCGAAAGCATTATCCGCCTGTTCTCATGTTTTTGTAAGGATCGACAGAGTCAAACCGAGCTTACATCACCGCTATGACGGTCCCTTTGAGGTAGTTAAACGATTGAGAAAGACTTATGTTTTGAATATCAATGGGAAAAATGATTCGGTTTCGATAGATCGTTTAAAGCCAGCCTACGGTATCCTCTCAATTTCGAGTTCGAGTGAAACGACCAAAAAAAAGTCGGTCCGTTTCCAATAGTTCTATCAGTTTAATGAGTTTAACTCCTACTTTAATATACTTCATTTTAATTGGAATTGTCTGTGATTATATCTAACGATACAAACATAGACTCAGTATAAACCAATTACGAGTTTAGAATCTAACTTTCTTTAATTTGATTTATTTTCATTTTTTATTTTTTTTAAAAAGGGGAAGGTAATGTAGTGACCTGTAACTGCGTCACTACCCTAACGCCGAGTAGTTGAATTGCGCTCTCTCTCACTACGCTCTCTGATCAACCGATCAGAGTGCGTCGGGTGGACGAGATTAATATTCATTCGTAGACTAGCCACCAACGTAGAAACAAGTGTAAATCTAAGTGAGCGCCCATAATAAATTATAACGTTTAGCATAAACTTGTGTTTTATTGTTAATACCTTAAAGTAACCCACAAGGTATTACACCTGCAAATATCATTTATTTTTGTTCGCTTTGCAACAAAGGACGGAAAAGACTCGGTTAGGAATCGAGCGGTGTGCATTTGTTCTTGCCAAAAATCACTAAGTGCAATCTGTAATAGTGTTTTTTGTAAGAAAAAGTGAAAATATAATGAACGATGAGCATATTTCTGCTATCGTCGTCTTGAGGATGGTCGAATAAAATATCGAACGAAGATTTAATTATCGTTTAAACAAAGGCTTGATTCTAGCTAGAAGCTACACATTTCTTAGTTTGGCTTTTTTTCATTTCCCCACACTGTAAAATTCATACGCAGCGATTGAAAAATTTGTGACTATCGTGTTTTATGATTGTTGAGTAAATATTCATCGAACTTAAGAACGGACTCGAAACATCAACACAAAAACATTCGCTCAGTTGGGTAGTGTACAAAGGAGACCGCGAAGAACGAGAACATTTGAATTATTTTGCTAAAAAATTGAACCTGTTTTTGGACTAATTACCGAAGATGTCATCACCAAGTGCTGGCAAAAGACGTATAGACACGGATGTTATGAAATGAATTGAGAGCAAACATGAAGTTACAATATTGAGTGGTCTGAACGAATTTTATGTGAAGTTTTTTGGTCCAACAGGAACTCCCTCTGAAGGTGGTGTATGGAAAGTTCGAGTTCATCTTCCTGAACACTATCCGTTCAAGTCACCCAGCATAAGATTTATGAACAAAGTTTACACCCAAATATTGATGAAGTTTCTGGAACGGTTTGCTTGGATGTCATAAATCAAGCTTGGACAGCTTTATACGATTTGTCGAACATATTTCAGTCTTTTCTGCCACAATTGCTTACCTATCCTAATCCGGTCGATCCACTCAATGGCGATGCAGCTGCTATGTATTTATACAAGCCAGAGGAGTATAAAAAGAAAGTCTCTGACTATGTAAAACGTTTTGCCACCGAAGAAGCACTTAGAGATCAAGAAGAACACAGTTCCGATACAGAGTCCAGCATGTCGGGCTTTAGTGAAAATGAAGCTGAAGACATGGAGTTATAACATCTAAAAAATCTCTCTGGTATGGTAACCTAAATTCTCTAAGCGATAAATTTTACGATTTTTCATAATTTGCGTTCTTATTTCCCTTCTTTAATGTTTCAAAAGTAATTACCATCAGTGATCAATCTCATTATCGTCGTATGGGATGAATTAAATTTTATTATTTTTTTGCTGTTGTTTTGTTTTTTTTTTTTCATTTGATCGGGGAAATCTTGCTAACGCATATCATTCTCGACTATCCCATGAAAAAGAGAACAGAGTAACATAAGGCATTTATTTAAAACACTCAAAACGCACATTTTAAGAGGTCGCAAAAAGACGAAAATTTTGATGCGTTTTGAAAAGTGCATTGTAAATAGTGTCAACCCAACCGGCGAAAAGTGCATTAAAAAGGAGTTCATATTGTGAATTATGGATGATTTATTAGTCGAGGCTATTGTGAATAACGAAAATAAATTTTTTGTTTCACCGTAAATGAAATCACCACGGAAACATGAATGAAAGTTATTCAAATGTTTGTTTTGACTATCACTCACAGTCTAACATTCGGGAATGATTACAAAATGTTTTCTATGCGCAATAAATGGATGAGAATGACTTTTTTAGAGTTTCCAAACAAAACATTTTGACATTCAATCCAGAGCACACCATTATCAATGCGGTGTACTTGAGTTCGAACCAATTTGATGAGTGATTTTTTGAACTTTTTAACTTTAGCTGCTTGGTTAGTCGCGAATGATAAACAATCATAAATCCATCTTGTATGTACTACATTATGTCCAATATAGTGCTTGGTTGGAGAGAGGTTGGAGGTTGGAGGTTTCATAAGAATTCATTTGTATTCTTTTGTTTTATTTAAAATTGCGGTATGATGAAATGTATAAATGCTTGGCTGTAATCAAAGCGCCAAAGAAACACCGCAAAATCCTTCAGACGGAATATTCTTACCTTGCCAGTACCAAATCAAATATACTGTCTAACGGGAGCCAAGGCCAAACAAAACATCATAGATCGCAAAAAAATGTCAGTTATCGACTCTTTACTTTAACGACGGTGCAAAATTTGCAGTACAAATCTCTTTCATGCGGATTTTTGACGCGCTCATTTAGTTTTTCGGATAAATGACGATCACCATAAGGCACCGTCAATTCATATAGTCAAAAAAAGCGTCGACAACTTTTTCCAAAAATGTTCAAACGCAGAGGTGCTGATATGAAATTTACATTTTCATACCAAAACATCGTCATCTTTGAAATTATCGTCATGAAAGTGAAATATCATTTCTTTTTACCAAGCCATAACGTGTACACCGTTACATGCCACTATAAATACTTCCCTATGACGCATTTGAGCATATAATAAGATAAAGACAACAAAAAACCTTTATTATTCAGAAACGTGAGTTTGATTAGAAAATATCACATTTATTATGCTGTGTAGCTCAAACGATGACATTAAAAATTATGTTTTCTTGTAACAATTTCTATGCGTGTATTACGCTCCCATTGTTTTGTGTGTTCCAGCGATTTTTAAGCACTAAAAATTAACGATGTGTTGGCAATGTTTATATGACATTTTCAAAACACCACACACCATGTACTCCCGGCATGCGAAATGGGAAAAATTTTGTGCAGAGTTCAGGAAAAATAAGAAAAAGTTTTTACAAGGAATTTTACATGAATTTGTGGTTTCGGTTTTATTATTATACGATTTATGGTTGAAAAAGTAATGTTAAAAAACGCTTCTAAATGGAATTTTTGAAATCAGCACAAATTTTGCATTTTAATTGTGGTCATTTTAATGTGTTCTTCAAAATTTTGGTAATACCAAATGTATTTCGATAAAGGAAAAACAAAACTGCGAACGTAGATCCTAACGACACATTTATTAGTTTGTTAATCGAGACTTTATTATCATTTTCGTTATTATTATAAACATTAATCGCATACAAAAACCTCTTAAAAGGTAAAGAGTGACGCAGTCCTTAAGTCACTTCCAAAATCAATGACATTGCTTTGGGGCGAAAGTGAAGGAATGAATCCAATGTTGCACCCAAAACAATTCTTTTCGAGCACTACGTATTTTCTTTGGACAACATGTTTAACCTCTTCCAAAGTTTTATTTAGCTTCAAAGTTGCTGAAACAAGGAAACTACTGTCGTCGCAGCACTCAAAGCTTCTAACATCTGACAGCTTAGTATTGAAGTCTTTTCAACCGATGACTAACGCTTCGTTTGAAGTTGAGTGATTTTTTTAAAAGGAACACATTTAATAGAAGATCAATGTTGCGTTCTTAAGCAGAGTGTTTGGAATTTTCCAATAGTTTGATTGTTGATTTTTAGTTGATGCCAAGAACGTTCCTTCAAAGTAGATTTTTGCATTTTTCTCAATTAAACGAAAGTATCTGAAGCCAACCGTCCAACTACTGTTTTTGTTTTCAGTCTTTGGGTTACATTTTTTTCACTATCTTCCCTCATTTGCGAGCCGAAAACACAAACCTCCCGCAGTATGTGCCATAAAATCGTTGTTTTCGAGCAGACGGACAAAAAACTCCAGATTTTCTCACAAAATCTGCATCCGAAAAGGCGCGTTCTAGGCTTACATTCGAACATCTTTTTTGAGACAGAGACTGAAAATGAGGTGGGTACATTTCTTCCCATCTCTCAGTGCTGACAGAACAATGAAAACCTCATATCAAGGTAACATCGCTGACCGCTGCTGACCACTGAAACTACGAAAATCGTTTATCTTCACTTCACATACACTCCTTATCCATACACCACCATACATACTTATAATATAGACTGGCAGTCTTTAACAAAAAATGAACACAAGTTGACGAAAACATAAAGTGCGAAATGTTTAATAGTGTTGGTATATTACGTAAAATTTAGGTGGAATACGTAACATATATGTGGATTACGTATTTTCTGCACAACAAATCAGCGTGAACTGTGTATGTGTTGGTGTGCGATGTGCATTGTGCGATGTGCATACTATACACAAATTACGTATTTTCATTTTTGCTTCAGCTGATGTTTGCGTAAACCCAGTCTATATGTATTAATTTCACTGGTATCCACACACATTTTCCGCTCTTGAATTGTGATATTCGGTATACAATTATTTTCTTTGATATCGATTTTTATATTTACATCATCAAATGATTAATGTAAAAAATGCAGTCGTACACTTGCTATGATCATGATAAAAAATTTTCATGCTAAATTTTTTGAGTGTTTTTGTTTTTGTTTTGTTAGTCTGAGCGAAAAATAGTATACATCACTTGGAGCTAAAACGGTGCTGATTTAGGCCACAGTTGTGGGTTCCGTTGCGCTCCACCCTCGGATTTGACCTTTTTACCACCTGGGTCTAAATGCACCTTTTTAGCTCTTTGTGATGTACTATTGTGTATCTGTTTTAGACGATTGATTTTAGGCAATTTCGCGAGTTGTAGACAAACTGACAAGCTACCAGCGAAATTGCCTAAAGACAATCGTCCAAAACAGGTGAACATAAAACTTTACATGCAAAGGGGCGAAATCCCAAAAATAAAAAACGCCAGTTGCTAGGTTTCGCAGACGACCTGGACATACTTCGACGAAATATGGATGTTGTTAAAGACAAGTTTATGGCCTTGGAGAGGAAAGGTACCGACCTTGGGTTGAAAGTTAATGACGAAAAAACGAAATATATCATCATCGACACCAAGAGGAAACCATAACAATCGACACACACATTCAAAATGGTCAACAAATTCGTATACCTTGGATCGGAGCTTAACACTAAGAACGACATCGCGGACTAAATTAAGAGAATAGTAATTCTGAGCAACCGGAATTATTACGGCCTTCTGAAAATCTTAAAGTCCAAGTCAGTAAGCCGAAATTCAAAATGCGCAATATACAAATCTATGATCAGACCGGTAGTTACGTATGGTTCGGAGTCGTGGTGCTTGACACAGAAAGACGAACAATCGCTGCACACGTTCGAAAGAAAAGTATTGCGGACAATATTTGGACCAGTATTCGATCAAAAGCAGAACCGATGGCGCAGACGTTTCAATCATGAGCTTAGACAGCTTTATGGAGAACCGGACATAGTCAGAAACACTAAAATAAACCGTCTACGTTGCCTCGGTCATGTACAACAAATGGAAGATCATCGTATTCCGAAAAAAATCCTTAAAACCAGACCGGAGGGAAAGAGAGGTGCAGGGTGCAGGACGTCCAAAATCCAGATGGTATGACGCAGCTCCAGCCGTCTTAAAAACTGTGGCAGTAAGCTGGTAGACGTTAGCTGCGGATAGGTCCGGTTGGAGAAGCATGTTGCAGAAGGCTAAGACCCTTAATGGGTTGTGGTGCCGGTTAAGTAAGTAAGTAAACGTATAGGACCTTTGTAATTCGTACGGGTCAAAAAAAATTCAAAGTGTGAAGTTTGCAGCCCGTCCAAATAACTATCGAAAAAATAAAAAATGAGGATGCTAAGAGGTTGCCTAAGTGGAACACCCATTTCAAAAATTTTTATGTGCTTATTTAAACATTTTTTCGATGAAGTTATTCTTTCGTTTATTTAAATAATACTGCGAAAGGTCAAAAAATGAATCACTTGAAGGTAGAAAGAAGGAAAGTGATTAACGAGTAATCGTTATTTACCGTCGTAGATCCGTTACAAAGTAATATTTTATAATTGATCAGACGTCTATGCTTCAATTCCCATATTTAAAATGAAAAAAAAAATATTTACGAAAATCACGCTTATATAATCGTTTTCTGTTTCTCCTTAAAAGTTTATGTGACTTAAATAAAAATAAATCAGAAACAAGCTTTTGAGAAGATTTCGTTCGTAATTTCGAAGGAAAAAAATGTATGCTATAAAAACTCTTCTCTCGTAAGTATACTTTTAATACTCATAAAGACTTCGCCGCCGAAACACTGTGATCGAATCGGGCACAGATGTTTTTTGTGATTTGTATTTCAATTAGAAAGAAATATTCATCCATAATGTACGTATGTCAACGACAATACAATGTAATGTAGTTCAGTTTGGCTTACAAGCATCATTTTCCCATAGAAGTTTCTAATATAGTCTAAAAAGCACTGAAAAATGAAAGAATTATGTTTCAGTTGAACCATTTTAAATGGAACTGAAAAGGTACAGTGCATCTTTTGAATGCTGTTTAGTTATTTTCCGAGTAAAATTCGATGCTGTAGTGTGATTGATGTTTCTCTAATATTAAGCATAGCCAACGAAAAAAAAATGGTGCTTGATTTCTATGCTGTTGCTAAGTCTTTGATTTTATCGATTTGAGTCATCCTGGTGAATTTTGTACGTTAGGTGATTTCAATTTAACAAACATTGAAAGGGTTCCGGACCCAAGCAGGAATATCGACGAATGGATTCATGGTAACGAAGTTGACGCTCATGTCTACCTCCCTTCCAAAATTGATGAAGGATTCAAATCTGAGATAATTTTCTCGATTTTAGCTAACAATCAGTATTAGATCAACAACATTCGCAATCACCAATACAACGTTCTTGATCTAGTTTTGTTTAGCAGTCCAGATATTATCGAGATCGCTGCATCCGAAATGCTATTTAGTAGAATTGACCTTTTTCATCTACCTCTAGAGGCCGTAGAACAGAATCCCATTGAATGCGAACCTAACTTGGTGACTATGACGGACTGAACGATTATTTGAATTCGGTCGATTGGTCAGTAATGAAAACTCAATCATCTAATGTTGATGGTGTGGTCGACTCGTTTTACAATATTCTATCGATTTTTTTTATTGAGGGGATCATTTCAGATGTATGACCCACATTGGTTTAGTAAGCGTCTTAAGAAATTCTAAAAAGCAAGACCAGTAAAGCTTATAAAAAGTATCGTGGCAGTGTCCATCAATAACGAATTCAGAACCCTGTAAAGCTTTGAAATTAACTCAGATATCGTTACGTTTCGTTAAAATAAAAATTAAAACTGAAGCAACTATATTGTACATCTCAGAAATTCGATGAATAAAGTACTATCTACAATAGTTAATAGCTACAGGCCCTGACACCCGATTTTGCATCTACACAAAGGTTATTTTCATCTTTTGTGTCATCTTCATTTCGCTATGTATGAGGAATGAACCCACTAATTCATTCGCACTATAAGTGGAAAATAAGAATTTTTAAAAGGCCGGTCCTATTTGCAAGGGTCTGCAAATAGCATTCTTTGTTTACTATTTGCAGGTGTCTGCAAATAGTCTTCCTTGGGTGCTATTTGCAGTTGTCTGCAAATAGTCTCTCTTGGGAACTTGAATTGCAGACGCCTGCAAATAGTACCCAAGAGAGACTATTTGCAGACGATGGTAGAAATAAATATGGTTTTACATGATTTTTCGTCTGCAAATAGTCTCTTTTGTGTACAATTTATTGAAAAATCGAAAAAGCCTGCTCAATTTCACTTGTGTTTGTGTAGTGTGTGTTGGACAGCAAATACTTTTTCTGGATAGGTACAGGATCTAATTATCGTACAATTTGATCGATTGCAATAAATAATTTGACACCTGTGACTTGACACTTAATTATTGACGGAAGTTACAAAAATTAGCGTAAATTGATAAGGACAGAACTAATCTTAATGTTCTTAAATAATTCCATTCTCATCAGTGTCAATATTTTCATTTGATTTTTTAATTTTTGATTTCGTTTGTAACAACCTGTTTCGTGGTAAGTTATGATGCAAACTAACGAGATTTGATGTCATTTGTGATTCACGGTTAAGATTCCACGAAAGGATTATTCTTTTGAGTTACAATGTGAATGTAGTGTAACGTGAATACTAAGAGTAAGAGTTTGCAACATTCTTCAAAATTCTTAAATCAAATCAATAAATTAATTCTAGTCTGAGACTAATCTTTGGAAATTTTTATTGATTTGATTCGAAAACAAGTTATCCATTGCCGAAAAATATGAATAACAATAAATGGTTATTTTTGAATAATTTTGGACTTTGATAATTTCCAAGTTGTTAAGAACTGTTACCTGCAAATAGTTTCCAAGTGAGACTATTCGCAGGAGACTGCAAATAATGAGACTATTTGCAGGTATCTGCAAATAGTACCTAAGGAATACTATTTGCAGACACCTGCAAATAATACCTAAGGAATACTATTTGCAGACACCTGCAAATAGCCTGTCTCTTTTTAAAACATGTGAATTACAGCTCAAATAAATGTAATCTGACTTGAAGGATACGCGAAGTACTTCAAGGTAATATATACCTACAAGTGAAACGAATGCGGGAATGATACAAGCGTTGTATTATGATATGAGGGTCTGTATAACAAGCACAAAGTAGTAAACAACAAAAAGCTTTAATTTTACGCTCTTTAATTACATAGGTACTCCGTTTCGTTCATAGTATATGAGCAAGGAATACTCAACCACAATATTATCAAGTATTCTCGCATTCTCTGTATTCTTGCTCAGCAGTGTACATACTGCTAGGTATACCCCGTAACAAAATATATTTTCTTCATCCACAGAAAACTACTACAGCATGATTAATTGTATGTTATTACTTTCTTTGAACGTCATATGGTTCGAATATAAATTACATTTGACTTTAATATATCACCAATTAAATTTATTAATACTTGCGCATATAATTGAAGTGTTTTGGTACAATATACCGTAACTATTTATATTGTATGCGGTCTTGTTGGTTAAATTTCGATCAATATTAAATGTGTAACTTACTTTTACATCAAGGTAGAACATAATATTAGAGGATGCCCTACCTTTATATGTATTTTTCAAAACTTCTAATAATTTAATGTTTATTAAATTGAAATAATTTAATTTTACGTTAGTTGTAAAATGTTTCGTTTTTCGCAATTGATACCGGAAGGCAACGAAAGTTGTTTCGAACCTATTTGCAACTCCAATATCACTAAACTCGTCATTAACATGAAAATTACAACTCAGTTTAGTCAAAGCTGTCTCGTTTTTAAAGGACTTAAAAATGGAAATGTCAGAAAAAATTTCCCTGTCTGGAAAGGAAGATAGTAATTTTGTTTTTCCTCCATGAATACAAACGAAAGAATTTTATTATAAAATTATCGATTTGAGCCATTGGACAATTTACTTTTGGTGCTAGCTATTATCTACAAATATGAACGACGAAAATTAAAAAAAAAGTTTTCCTTTGATTTCAGACATTCCTTATCACTTTCTTTACAACAAAAATTGTCAAATTGATTTTACGTATGCTTCCTCATTTGTGTTTATTTCTTAGAGCAAAAATTTAGTTTAATAAAACCACATGACTGAAGCATGTTGTAATTAGAAAGGAATCTACATAGCAATGAACACTCACCTCTATTCGAAATTGCTGCCTCCGTAGTGACCAAGGAAGTCCAGCAACATAAAAAAAGTAAACATGTTGCAACACTGCATTTACCGTCCTCGTTCAATGCCATTGTCGGATGTATGGTTGTTTTAATGTATCTTTTAGCAATATTGCTCTTTTACTTCGAAGCGAGAACGTATGCTTTAAATTTTGCCAACCTTTTAGAAACACTTAGATTATTGGAAACTTTCTCGGTCTATCGTGCAAATACTTATTCTTCGAGCACTGCGTTTAAACGCCTGTAGTCTAGTGCTCTATGTGCCATAAATGAATATTGCAAGCTCAAAATTAAAGTTCCACTGAGAGTTAGTTACTTTTCAAACTGTTTATGTATGGTGCACCGGTTGTTCAAAGCTTTACATTCGCAGTTTTAATCACTTTTAGTTGAGGTACTTAAAAGCAATGTAATCCCTTTTCGTACAATGTCTACAACTTCATACATGCATAAATGCTTGAGTTTTGCCGGTTTTATGGCCATAAAATGTTATACTTTATGGAAAAATTATTTTCTTTTTATTTTTGTCTTCTCTTCCCAACACTTTAAAATATGTTAATGAAGTTAATTAAACACAAACAACAGGAACATAAATTAAAGACGCCGCGCCGCTGCTGGTTAAGAATACACACACATAAATGCATACAAACACACGGGCTTTACTCACTCACTATTTTTTTTGTAAAGTGCTTTATCGTATACGAAAAAATTGGTTTTGCGGCGAGTTTTTATCAGATGGCTGTAGTGTGTTGCACAAAATCAAAACGAATTTCACAGATTTCATAGGAGGATGGCATTTTCCGGACTGTTTCAAATATCTATTTTGGAAATGTACATGGTGTATATAATATTTTATTATCTACAAATGGTTTCCGCAGCTGTAAAAAATATGACTTGCCTAAACTTTTATGATATGTCTTCATAAGATCTTGAGGATGTTTGAATTTTATGTCCTTTTTATGTTGATGACGCTCTATTTTTTTTTTTTTTTTTGCTAATTATACGAATATATCGTAGACTTTTATCTGCTGAACTGAAACGTCCCAGTTACTAAATTTGATGTTGCTTCTGATCTGATTCGTATTGGTATCTGAAACAAATGAAAAGAAATTGATTTGATTTGGGTTTTTTTAACTTTGTTTTGTTTTTGCTTTCAATTTTCCAAAGTAACTATTGACTGAGGGAATTATCACTTTTCTCTGTTTTCCAGTGATCCTATTCTATTTTCGCTTATTTTACCATACTGACAATCGTTACCAAACACAAATAATACAAAAGACACATTGGGTTTTCGAACCTAAAGAAATATCACATAAAATATAACAAATTGCTTTCAATTAATTTCTTGCCTTTATACATTTAGCACAAATGATTCTAATTTGTCATTTTTATTATTTATTTGCCCAAAAAGAGCAGAGCGTTTTTATTTATAATAAAACGCCAACTTTTTGAATATCCCAAAATCAACATTGTTTTTATTGGATGACTTTTGACTTTTCGTCAATAGCCGTTTCAGCACAAAGTTTTCAAGTCATTTTAAGTTTTATTGAAAAAATTAAACCTTGATAAATGTTACTGTCGTAGTTCACACACAGTAGTGACATAACTCCTTTTTAATGCGTTTTCCCCGAATAGTAATAAAGTCAGAGCTGTGCGCGCTAGTGATTTTTTCTAGTGGCGCTAGAGGTAGCACTACTGCCATCTGAAAACTAGCGACGCGACGCTACCGCTAGTAGCGATGTTTTTCGAGTCGAAACTAGCGATTCGCGCTACTGCGCTAGCACTAGTTATTACTTCAGAAATTCCAATTAAAGCACCTATAGCAGTAACATTTTAGTATCATATCGAGTCGGTTTATTGCACATAAAATGTAAACAATGCAATAAAGGATAATAAAGGAATGTACAAGGGCAAAAATTGTCACGTTTTCACGTAAACATATACTTTCGATGAGCAGATTGCGCCTAGCTCGTTTGAAATAAAATTCAATGTAAATATTGCACCAATTGTGTGCTATGATCGATTTTAGATGAATACTTCGATTTAATGTTTTGCGTTGATTCACGGCATAGAATTGCATAAAATGTTGAATGTTCTCTGTTAGGCTCTCGAAGTGTCGTTATGAGTCGAGGCCATAGGACGAGCCTAATAAACCAAAAGAAAATATTCACTAAATCGTGTTTGATTCATGTTTCATTTGATTTCATTGATTCCATTGTACATTGTTAATTCGGAATTATTGCTCTTATGCGTGCGCCTGAGAGAGACAACCATAAGTCACATGTATGTGATGTACATGTGCAGTACAGCTTTGATATGGAATTCGAGTATACTCTGGCTGGCAAATGAAAACCAGCCGCTCCGAATGTCAACAGAGATTTCAAGTCCACTTTCGTTCTATCGATATTTCTCTTTCTCTCTTTTGTCACATTTAATGTATGCATACATGTGTGTGCGGACACATTTTGTTGACGGAGACAAAGAGAAATATAGATGGAACGAAAGTAGACTTTAAATCTCTGTTGACATTTATAGTGTCTGGTTATTATACGTACGTCACAGAAAATAAAAAGAAGTAAAACTTTTCTATTTATTATAGAATGACTTTACAATGTTAATACAGCAAAGGTATCGAGACTGTATGAAACAAAATTGCAGAGAATAGAATAATCTGAATAACGAAATGTATACATACATAAATTGCAGAGAATAGAATAATCTGAATAACGAAATGTATACATACATTTCGTTATTCAGATTATTCTATTCTCTGCAATTTTGTTTCATACAGTGATTAAAGTTCAATTGTAAGTTTTGTTACTAGTTGGTACAATTTCGTTAGACATTTTCTAATGTGTGATCAATTTTACAATACATTATACTAGCGCTTTACTAAATTTTAAAGCTAGCGCTAATAGGTAAAATTTTACTTTAGGGGGTTGGTGGCGGAAGGTGTTGGGGGAAGTGTGAGTGTTAGGGGTTAACCTCCTCAACAATAATGTGTTGTTAATAGGTGACGCTCACAGTAGGTTTAGTAGTGGGAGCCGTTTGAAGTTATGAATAAGTGTTATTGGGGGGTTGAAGAGCACAAATACATCCTTGCGATTGGTTTTAGCGCTTAACTGTGGATATGTTAAGTAACAATGGAATTCGAAATTAAATTTTAGCGCTGTGATTGTGAAGTTATAATGGAAACTTGTGATTAGACAGTGGATTTTAGCGCTCTAATTATGCAAATATGAAGTATGAATGAAATAACTTCCAGTTTGAGTGCTTTAATTTTGCAAGCATCTGCCAAGTACGGACTTACCCAAAATACGTCACGAGGAGGCTGCTTAAGTGTATCCCATTGGCCCTGAAAAAGGCCATTCACCATACTGAGCGCGGACCCCTCGGTTCGTCGCTCCCGAAGTATTTATTTACTCCAAACCCCCTCAGAATGGTGCATTGTACATTCAATGGTTATTACTGTGTTTTAATACGTCCATCAAAATAGGTAACTTTTTCCGCCACCAACCCCCTAAAGTAAGATTTTACCATAAAGATTTCTGCCGTACCTGCGGACGGGAGTCTCGATGTTATTGCCTTATTTTACCTCACTTTTTTGGCACTACAGCCACTTGTTGGCCTTGGCCTGTCGAGGATTCTGATCCAACGTTGCCTGTCGTTTGCCACATATTGCAATTCCTTATTCCGAGCGTCCGAAGATATTGTTCGACGCCATCAATCCATCTAATTTTTGAGTGACCAACTCCTCTTTGCCCTTCTGGATCGTGGCGGAGTAACTTTGTCCATGCGTGCTAAATGCCCCACTCACCTCAGCCTTTGGACTTTCACCACTATATCCGGCTCGCCGAAAACACGTTCCAATTCAAATTTATGTCGCCGTCGCCACCCCTATATATATGGGTGAATATTTGGTCAGTTGTTGAGCGGTCTCATCTGAATCCGTCTTGATAATCCCCATTCTCGATGTTATTGCTCAGTTTTGTGAAAAGGGCACCGTAATGTTGTTAGTAAAGTAATTACAGGAGGATGAGCTTTTGAGCATGGTCGGCAAGGTGATATTGCAGATCAGGTCGGGGATATAGTCGGAGAGGTTCTGGACGACGTTCATTGAGGCTTCAGATCCCGGAGGGGGTGGCAATTTGCAGGGAAACATTGGGGCGGGTCAGGTAATTATGAAAGCTCTGATCTATTCAGATGACTTCACTCTATTAGCAGATAATATCAGTTTATTAGAAAGGAATCGAGTATGTAATGAATATAAGTGCAGTAGGGGTGTTCATAACTTTGTCGGCATTGGTTTTAGAACTTGGACAGTATGAAAGCTCTTTGATGGGCTCTCTAAGAATCTAAACAGTACTGTTACTTCTGTAGGCCAACACAAACGTTTTCTTTCGATGATATTGAGCAGGTTTACTTACTTACTTAACCGGCACTACAACCCATTAAGGGTCTTGGCCTTCTGCAACATGCTTCTCCAATCGGATCTATCCGCAGCTAACGTCTCCCAGCTTGATACTCCCACAGTTTTTAAGTCGGCAAGAGCTGCGTCATACCATCTGGATTTTGGAGGCCCTGCACCGCTCTTTCCCTCCGGTCTGATTTTAAGGATTTTTTTCGGAATACGATCATCTTCCATTCGTTGTACATGACCGAGCCAACGTAGACGGTTTATTTTAGTGTTTTTGACTATGCCCGGCTCTCCATAAAGCTGGCTAAGCTCATGATTGAAACGTCTGCGCCATCGATTCTGCCTTTGATCGAATACTGGTCCAAATATTGTACGCAGTACTTTTCTTTCGAACGTGTGCAGCGATTGTTCGTCTTTCTGTGTCAAGCACCACGACTCCGAACCATACGTAACTACCTGATCATATATTTGTATATTGCGCATTTTGAATTTCGGCTTACTGACTTGGACTTTATGATTTTCAGAAGGCCGTGATAACTCCGGTTGTCCAGAATTACTCGGCTCTTAATTTCGTCTGCGATGTCGTTATTAGTGTTCAGCTCCGGTCCAAGGTATGCATATTTGTTGACTATTTCGAATGTGTCTGTGTCGATCGTTACGGTTTCCTGCTGTTGTCGATTCGAAGGCGGGATGATCATATATTTTTCGTGTATTTCATGAAAATTTCTGAAAACATGTACTTTGCACAATTTTAGCCATTTTTTCAGTTTTTCGACTTGAGCTATCCCTAAATCGCTTCGGATGTTGTCCAACCCATGGTGTTTTTTTCTCGGGGGACCATTTGGCATCGTTTTCCGGGCTAAGTCCTAATCATTTCGACAACTTAATTTTCGCATACATTTTTGAACACCCCTAAAGTGCAGTCAAGACTATGGTTATGAATGTTTTCAATTTCGAAAGAAGGTTTTCGAAAGAAGAAAGTTTTAATAAGGAGCAACTGGAATCAATGACATAATAATAATAAGGAACGCTGACAAAAAAAATTCTCCAATTTTTTCACATTTTCTTTAATAATTCGGAAAATAAAAATACCCGTGTTTTTTGCTTTTTCCATTAGAGCAACAGTATTCACTCTAGATCACTTTATATATCACATGCAAATGACGATTAAAACAAAATTTGTATGGCGGGTGCGATCGGGTGCGATGATTTTTGTAACTTTGACCAGTGATAACTTTTAGAATTTTATTTTTTGCGAGAAAAGAAAAAATACGGGTCTTTTTATTTTTCGAGTTCTTCAAGGAAATCAAATAAAATATATATGGTCAGCATTCCTAATTGACTGGGTTTACGTAACCATCAGCTGAAGCAAACATGAAAATACTTAATTTGTGTGTATTATACACACACCAACACAACTCGACACCCAAAAGGTGACACCTTGTATTGGTACATATTTGCACACTGTAAAAATTTGAATTTGTGAAATACAGCGGGGGGATGCGGGAATCGTTAATAATTTTCACTTTTTGTTAATATTATCAATCTGAGACGAAAACACATATGAGCAATTTGTAAATGTAGCCCGTGCTTTGTTGTTAAATTATAATTTTCTAAACATCGGACACTATATTAAAAGTCATAAAATTCGAAGGATTTTTTAAAAAGATATTGTCGTTTTCTGTGCCTAACATGAAATTCGGCTTACATTCCCCTGCTGGTATCTATGGTGTGGTCATATTTATAGTTGAACTTGTTCAAATAACAAAACTGAGTATTATGAAATGTGAAGATTTCCATGAAAATGTAAAGAAAGCAACTTCCATGCAAATTACCAATTTTCTTGG
>CM055406.1:133235434-133256546 GCA_029228625.1 Pseudolycoriella hygida
GGGGAAGTGGAAGACGGGGGAAGTGGAATACGGGCAACGTTGCATACGTTCCACGGAGGAAGTGGAATCCGGGGAAGTGCAGGGGAAGTGCTATAAGGGGGAAGTGGAGTAATTTTGCGGCGAAGAAAGTATTCTGATTTATTGTACCTTTCTCGCCCACTTCGATTTTAGTATTATTAGCGGTAATATCAACGAAGTGATATAATGACATGAAACATTACGCATCATTATTTAAAACGAAAAAAAAATATGCTTTGACTCTCTGAATAGACAACACGCGAAAATGATAAAGCCTGCGTAGCCCCTAGGGGCGGGGGTTCGACTAGTTGGGGTATATTGAAATATCATATATTGTGCTTGCGACTATAAATGCAACAAATTTTAGATTCTGTTAAGAGAACGAATTCCGCCGCAGTTCAAGGCCATACTTCTCTTCTCTCATTTTTGACATTTCTTTCTCATTCTCGCACTTCTTTTCTGTCATTTTTGACATTTCTCTCATAACGCCGCACTTGTGTGCTCTCATTTTTTACATTTCTCTCTTATTCTCGTGTAAAATAAGATATATGTTTACTGAGTTCGAATGATTTCTCTCTTTTTTAAACGTGTGAGAAAAAGTAATTGGAATTTGCAATATTTGAGCAGTATACACACACCACATAATGCGTGTATAGTAAATATTTCATCTCTTCCTTTATACTCATGTATATACACGCGCATTCCACGTTCGTTATCGCGTATTCTCCATAGAAGTTTCTGAAGAAACATAAAAGTTGTATATTTTTATACTTCGTGAAAAGTAAGTAGGTGCGAGTGGTTATATACCTCTGTACAATTCATGCAAGAGTATCGCCGGAAGATAATGTCTAGCATGGGAGTGGTGATGCTTTGTGCTGATGGCGATGTTGTTCTTATGAAAAATTGCTCTCATAATAACGCCGAACTATTTTAGAGAAGAGTACTTGATTGCGCTCCTAGTACTTAACAAAAGGAATGACTGCTGTTGTTCTCTTGGCTTCCCTTTTGGTTTTATCTTCCCATTGGAGTCTAGATTTGCATTGCTTTTTTGGGTTCTAAAAGTCAAATGCAAAACGTCCTATTTTTAGTTCCTCGGGACACATTCTAGCGTTTGTCGAGGACAGGTGTCAGCTTTCATGACATACGTACGTGCATGTCATGTAAAAATTATAGTACGACACATTTTGATGAAATGAAAAGTATTCCATTATATTAATTGGAGTGTTTTAGGTGGGCTAGCACTTTCAATTGGAAATGTTGTAGTCATGTTCTGGGCATCGATTCCTATGATTTTTGTAATTTTAGGAATTCATGACTTACATAGAGTCGTCCCTATTCGTAACACTCACATTGATAAAAAGGCGTTGATACAGTATTCTAGGTCCATCGTATTTTTTCGCATGGGCCGGCGTGGCATTTGGTATTCAAAGATTGCACTCCGTAATTCCATCCACTTCTTACTCTTTGGTCATGATTGTTACATTATCCAGTTGTTAACCGAAAATCTGTATCGTTATAGTTATTTTGCCGTCTTAATTCTATCAATTTATTTTGTTGACATTAAATAAATTCAAAAATATAACATTCCGCACAAAATGAAGCAAAAAATTTTATAACATACGAAAGACATCTTCCATCATACATATTTGTAACATTCAACTATAGCGTAAAATATCTAGGACAAAGAGTGATGGAAGATAAAAAAAATAAATAAAGGGAAAATCCTTGCCGCACAATGATATCGGATGTGCACGAAATATTTTCTTTTGAAAAGAAATAGACATTTCCATAACTAGGGGAGAACATAGAAAATTCTTTGAGTTTACGGCACAACAAAAAAAATGGATGAAGAGTTAAATTCGTGAGCGAGTTGCAATTCCTTGTGAAGTGTTGCAAAATTAACGTTAGTTCGAATATTTTATTTCTCTCCAAGTTGTATGTAGTGACAAGAAATACACAAATCGACTTTACCGTAAATTGGATTCAAATCAAATGTAAACGAGCGCATGCGAATGGCATCTATCGGACACATTAGTCCGACACATGTGTTACACGATTTGAGTTGTCAATCTCACTCACCTCTAGCGGTTACAGGGACAGTACTTCGATATTAGACACGGCGGTGAACGGGTGCGATCAAGTTGACAAATACAATTGTTATTAAAGGAACCCAATCGCAGCATTATTAGTGAATGGGAAAAAGTTACACTAAACTGGTGACCCCGACGTGACCAAAAGAAGTGATTTTTGCAAAGTGTCAATAGTCGAAAATAGGCAGAAACCAATAGCTAAATTAATAAAGTTAGACGCATAAAAGCCATTCAAAATTGAACAAAAGAAACACGTGCAACATGCACAAGTGAAAGTAGTGGAGCTTATAAGTTCTTGGTAGTTTTTGGTTCAAACTTATAAGAGCTGTTCCGCCGACCAAATTATTCGAGGCTTTGTCTTTTAGAAATCTCTACAGGAACAGTTCTTGTAGAGATACAAAGGTATTTGCTCATGAGCAATCGAGTTACCAAAATTTATATTTTCTAACCGAAAAATCATGTTTTTTTTTCGAAAAGTCGCTTTTATTTCAAAACGAAAAAAATTCACACCTCCTCACTCGGAAGTGAGTGATTTGTTTTCCCTTCACAGGGATTACCAATAATTTTTCGTACAAAAATGCATTTTCTAACCTCATTCGAGGTTGGAAAATGAGAATTTTCGCAATTCAATTTTGAAAAATGTATGATACGGTTTCTCACATTACTTATTCATGAATGAAAATCTACTATAAATTCGTTGATATAACACCACCTACATGACCATTTTGCTTAACTACGTAAAATGTTTTTCAATAAATATAGCGAAAGTACAGGAGGAAATATATTTTATTATGAAGAATAATGTAAAAATATGTCATTTAAATTTTATGTTATTTTCATCTTTTCTAATGAACTTGTATCGATATGTGACATGACACTTTTCGTTGGTCGTTGTCGGTCGTATGAGTTTGCAGTTTCACGTCATGTAAGTTGCCGTAAAGACCAATGGGGAGGTCGGTTTGACAACGTTTATTGTAAGCATTCAAATAATATCACCCATGAGGGTGTCGCTTATCATACTCATTCATAAATAGGCTTCCCATTCGTCCTATTTTTAGAGGACATGTCGGCTTTTTTCATCTGTTTCCTTTTTTTTTTGCAAAAATTCCACGAACATCACTTTTTTTGTAAAATGTCATCTTTTCGTCCTCCTTTTGTTAAAATTTAATTATTAAAAGGATCTTATTAACTAATTAAATATTTGAGTGTATTTGGAAAAGTTTAGATTTAGTGTCTTTCATTCCGCGTGGGACGGGTGAATCAGTTGTGAACGCACTGGACTACCACCGAAACGACCCGGTGCAAACATTGCTAGGAATTTTTATCTAAGAATTATAACGTCCCTAAGTTCGTTCACCCAAGCTTCATAAATTGGGTAGTTACGGTATACGATGGCCGTAACGAAGCGTATCAGGAAGAATATCCACATATGACGTCACAAGCATTTGATAATCCTGCATACAAAAACGCATAACACAATATATGTCAACGCCAATCGTCAAGAAATGAAATTGATGGGAAAAAACGTTGGCACATCCCAACTAGTCAACCATAGATGTCGCTGTACTGGACATACAACACATTCAAAATATAGTGGGCAAAGAACATGGTGTGAATGATGATGGCCAATCAATGGATCGCACAAAATGCACAACATCATCGCTTTGGCTCGTCAGACCTGTTACTATGTGACCTCCCGATAAATTCGTCGTAAATATCAACATAACAAAAATGAGATACATACTTAGGCATAAGAAATTGTAATAGAAATAATAAGAAAAAATGTTAGATACTAGATGAAACATGTAAAAACCATACGATTAATAATAAAATAAAAACGTCTTGTCATCAGAAAGGACAGAAACACTTGCGCTAAAAGAATTAAAGTTTAGTAATTAAAAATTGAAAACATATGAAAGGACGCGTACGTATTAGAATAGACGCGGCAAACAGAGTTGACGTTACAAAAAGACTCGAACGTATTCTAGTAAATATTGCCTTACGTCCACATTAAGTTGTATTGGAAATTGCCGATAGGGCAATATTGAAAAACCCGTCCAAAGAAACGGTGTAAAAAACTTTTCTGAAAGCACAAAATTGACCACCAAATAGAGAAAAATGTTCTCCTCAATTTTCTCTACAACGTAGCAAAAAACCATTTTTTGCGCTAGGACCGAACTAGTGCCCTAAGTAGATGCCTCGGACACATACTTCCATAGACAAAATGTTTCCCTCAATTTGCTCTGCAACATAGCAAAACAATTTTTGGTTAGGGCTGACCAGAGTTTTCACTATTTATTTTCTGGTTATTCGAGTAACCATTGAATTTTGGTTAAAGTTACCACTATAAAAAAATGGTTACTCGAAGAACTATCCCAAAAATTGGTACTCGGAAATATGGTAATATATGGTAATAAAAGTAACCAAATATTTCTGGTTACTCATTTAACTACAAAAATTATGGTTGTATGTTTAACCATTTTTTTCCTGGTATTAAATTCAACCATTTATTTTTTGGTTAAATATAATACCAGAAATTTTGTGGTAAAATGCCTGAAACTTCCAAACATTTGAATAAATTTGAAGGTTTTCAAAATTACCAAAAAATATTTTGGTCAAATTTATTACTAAATTAAATTTGGTTTAATTTTTTACCAAATAAATTTTAGTTTTAAAACTAACTATAAAATTTTTGGTTAAAAGTAAAACCTACAAATTTCGTGGTAAAGGTTAGAACCACATTTTTTTTGGTTGCACCGATTACTATATTTTGATTTTCAAAATTTAGTTTTATGAAAAACTATTAAAATAACGTAGTACTATTTTAAACCATTTTCCGAAATGAAAAAAATAGTGAAACAGTTAACCATGCAGACCTCTGGGGCTGACCTTAGTGCCCTACCTAAATCCAAGGACTCAAATTCAAAAAAGTTTCTTCCACAAATTGTCGGTCATGCACAGATCTTTCGAATAAAAAAAAATATATGAAAATCGGAAAAGATTAACTCTAGGCATGAGCGACAATTTATAAAAGAAACTTTTGCTTTAGCTTAGGGCTCAAGTGGGCCTTATGTCGGTCCTAAGGTCGGCCCTAGCCAAAAAAATTTTTTTTGCAATGTTGCAGAGCAAATTGAGGGAAACATTTTTGTCTATGGAAGTATGTGTCCGAGGCCTCTACTTAAGGCCCTAGGTCAGTACTTAGGTCGGCCTTAGCCCAAAAAATGGTTTTCTGCTATGTTGTAGAGAAAATTGAGGAGAACATTTTTCTATATTTGGGGGTCAATTTTGGGCTTTCGGAAAAGTTTTTTTACACCGTTTCTTTGGACGGGTTTTTCAATATTGCCCTATCCGCAATTTCCATTACAATTTAATGTGAACGTAAGGCAATATTTATTTAAATGCAATCGAGTCTTTTCGTAACATCAACTCTGTTTGCCGTATCTATTCTGATGCGTACGGGCCCCTTCATATGTTTTTTATTGCTGATTCGCCACTTAAGGATCATGCTTGATGCTCCCTCCCTACTCCCGGGTCGAAAATCGACTGGTTGCAAACGTCGTGGTAAACGCAATAGACCATTTTTCAAAGAACTTTGCTCTTCGTACGGGTCTAAAGAGTCCGACGCTTATTTAAAAAATTTACCGGTGACGTTGAGCATGGTTGAAAGACTTCACCTACTCTATCATTCCACTAAGGCAAGTCATAGCGACATATCTGTCAAGCAAAAGTCTAAAAGGACAAATCTTGTCCAGAAATGCCAAATTGAATTGCCAGAGTAATTTAAAATTTAATGAATATATGAAATCAAACCGTATGAGCATTCTTGCCATATGATCTATTTAAAACGAAAACAAATTGTGTTAAATTTGAAGTGTGCTTTTTGAAATTAAAATGTCGATGCGGATAAGTTAAATCTCAGAAGAGTATACATTAGTTATGCGAGATGTTTTTACTTATTTCGAAAATTTAAATTTGTATTTGTTCTGTTATATGTACAACTCATATGGTATACAAAAATAAAAGCCCCAAAAGCGACGTATGATTGTAAAATTTTCGAAAGCAAACTTTCCACATACAACAGAAACGAAAATGTTTGAAACTTATAAAAGTGATGAAACGAATGAGGAAATTTATATTTCCTGGTTAGTGCAGTGTAACATTATTTCAAACAATTAGAAGTTTCTTGATACTCTTGAAATTTTCAGTTAATAACATAAGTGTTTGAAATACATGTCGCTCGTACATCAGTTGTATAATAAAATAACATAACAAAGGAAAGCAACACATCACACAAAATTTTAAAATGAAAATTTCAGCTTAATGCCCAGCAGCTAAAAAGCAAAGAAAATTGTAAAATTTTCCAGAAACATGTCACGAAGAGGAGTGAACGTATACACAGCCATGCAACATAACCCATTATCATGTTCAAATGTTCATGTTGTGTATGAGTATATGTTGCGAGATACAATTTTCAGCGTTTATAACTAATGTGTATGGGCATGCTGTAATGACTCTTTGTAGAAAAGAGCAATTTAAATAATCATAGAAAATGACTCAGAGCGATGTCTCAGAGCATAGCAATTTGTTTTACGAAAACAAGTTTTTAAAAAGACGAAAAGCATCCTCTTCTACGATTTGATGTTGCTGCGTCTACACATAATATGTTGACATCTTTCCGAGACATTATTTATAGTAAGCAATAAATTGTCATTGTTTTCGTGACAGCTTTAAACACTGCGAATGTCAAAGCAATAAGCTACACCAGGAATAAATTTACACTAAACGCACATATAGGGTACGCGCACCAAAAATCGTCTAACTTACAATGTCAGACGCAGTCACTTTTGTTTGGGTCATACGTGTTCAGTTCAGAAAGACTAGATGACATAAATCCTTACGAAAGTTCCCATATTAACAATTCGCAATCTAAATAGTAATTTTTTTTTTTTTTTAATTTTATTAATACATATTATTTATAGAAACTTCTAACTCTTAACTTACGAATCACAGAAAGACATTGAAATCACGTCGGTCTTCAAAGGTATCACGGATGCAAATCGCGTTGCCCCTTTGAATGGCGATGGACACGCGTTGGAGCAAATAATCTAAGGAACGAGTTTCACCAGTGTTCTTCTTCATCAGTTTTCCCAATTTTTTCAAGAATATGGACGTCTCTGGTCCTACGGAGCCGAGGGTTTCAAAAGCGAGTGGCGTGAAGTTGTATAAGTTTTTCAAATCGATGTACTTGTTGTGTTTGTGCTTCTCCGCTACATCAGCCGCTGACCCACTAACTCGGGAGGTATCGTTCATATAACTAGTGGCAATCGAATTAACCACCGCCACATCCCATATCAATGATCTACCGCGACTCCATGGGTAATAAGTTATACCGTCCGGTCGTTTGCCGTCACTTCGTGAAAGACCATACGGCTCGCGTTTATTCGGAAAGCCCGCGGAACTGAAGCCCATCGAGATGATCTAATTTATCTCGCCGTGTCGTGGATACTTCCCTTATGGTCGACCATTAGGCCGCAAACGCACCGATGAGGTTCACACACTTTGTTGCCCAACCTAAGCGCTAATGCCACCCGCGCTGAGTCGCTGTCCAGCAAGAGTCCTAGTTGATGGGATGGAACTGCCTGGAGCCACTTCGAAGATGGTTTAGTGGATGACGCCAGGAGTCGTGCCCGATCGGTTGGATCACTTGAAGCAAACAACTCATCGAAAATTGACTTGGATCTCAAACTATCTCAAGAACTTTGAATTTTTTTCCCCTCGACTGTTGGCGGGGTAAGTTCTGGAGGGTAATCCCTGACCATGGAAGAAAAGTCCTCGTAATTGCTATATTATTAATATGATGAATCATCACAGTGAGGAAAAACATAAGTGGTCTGATTGATGGTGCGAAAACCCTATATCTAGAAAATCTGTCGTTATATGAAGGTATAAAAGAGTTTAATTCAGAATAACATTAACTGAGTTAAATCATTCGTATGACCTAGCAGATTTATGTTACATATCCAACTGGAATTTTTCTACACATATTTTGATTGTATTAGCATGAAATAAATTTAAACATTGTCAGAAGTTCTTAGTAAAGATATATGTATTTCACATTTCCAAATGAAAATCCGTGACCGTGACTTGGGTGTCACATACATACATTCAATTCGCAATTCTACCCTTTGAATATCTGTACCACTTTTCGCAAGTTGAGATGTAATTAAAAAAATTTCGAGTCATTTTCCATTATTCTAGGTGTTTGGTAAGGGTGGCGAAAGGAAACGATAAATCGAAAAAGCATCTGCTGAAGATGGAATGGGATGTCATAGGTGAAAAAGTTCTGAATAGAATAGCAGATTAGACAGGTCGTCAAACCGAATGGTTCTGTACTCATTCTTTATTAGTGAGAATTTGAAATGACGTCCCATTGGTGCCTTTAGAATATTGGGAAATTTCCACTCTTAATACAACAGTTATATCAGAGGTCGCGGTGAATGACTCTTTTCGCTCTATTCTTGGATCGCTACTATGTCGAATGATACAGTAGGGGAATCATAACTGTGGATCGTGTATATTGCCGATGCTTTGCGTGTTGCTTCTTCAGACGCCTATTCAGCAGTCTAGATAGCCTACGTATGTCGTTAAGAAGCGCCTCTGGTTGGTACGTTCTTGCGTACTGTTTCCCGGAAAATGTTGTCACGCGGCGAGTTGTGATACTCGAAAGAATTGTCTGTATTAATTGAATGCACTTAAGGATAAACACAAAACGCAAACGTTTTTGTTCAGAACTTGATTTAAAATAAAGTTCTTTAGCCGATAATTTCACCGTTTACTTATATAGCCATCGCAAGTGGTCACTTGCAGTGTGTGCTATGATTTATTGTTATAAATAACAGACTACGGCATTATAACCCTCATAAATAAGAAAATTACTCGGTATTAACGCTGTTGTTTAGAAAACTCATTTTCTATGTAAATAACTTTAAAACTTTGAACAAATTAAATAAAACAGCTACCCTAATTAATGAACCAACGAACACTTTTCACCGCTCAGATTATGTTGAATACATGCCTCTTAATGTCTGAAGGTATGGCACAGTTCATATATAATTCAATTCAAAGTTCAAATTTGCTTAAATGAAAAGGTGTACTCAACATTACAATAATTTACAATCAAATAAAATAATAAAACAAAAACTTTTATGCGAAATCACAAAGTTATCTTAACTTTTAATTAGACCGTCATGTTTTGCCAAAAACAAATTTTTCTATTGTAATCCAGTATGGAAATCGCATATAAAGTGGAATATACAACATTTTTTCATTGTTCCAGTTGAAGGATTTTCTAGCATAGGACATACCACGATTCCATACATGTAAAGAAGAATTAGTAACTGCTAACCGTGTGTAATAGCGTGACTTTAGTTCATTTAACCTTAAACTCAAGTCTAGCTTCCTAATAAATTATACTTTACTCGTATACTTACGCTGATCCACAATCCAACGCTGTAACGTTCCATCGTTTTTACACGGACGTACTACAAGTCTACAACTTCCTATACTACACCTACCTATAAAAAGCAAAGTGCGCTATTATGACCGAATAAAAATGTATAATAAACGTGGAAAATGTGTTATAATATAATGTAGTTTATGTGTCCAAAAATAATTCACCACCAGCAAATTCACATTAAAAGTCATTACAACAAATTTCAGCTATTATACACTAAATGTTCTATATAACACAGCACTTGTTCATTCATCGTGCCGGAAAATTTGAACGATTTTTTTGTAGCTTTTCTCTTGTCTTTCGGAAAAACGGTGTTGGCTGAATATAGATTTTGATTTCTACAAATTTCCTATGGAAGTTTCAGTTTATTCATAATAAAAAGACACGAGACGATGTGAGGGTTTCTAGATATTTACGAACACTCTTATGAAGCACTCTTATAGGCCCTTTTTATAACGAAAAAAAATGACAAAGTAGAACTGAACGGTCGTATCGAGCCGGCAATGTGTACCCTTAAAAAAGATTTCCATTCGAGGGGCGACAGTTAAAGCGATATAGTTTGAGTTCGAACGACTTTGAGGCAATTATTTCATCTCTCAGTTTATCTCGCTATTAGCATGCCGTTCTGATCATGCCCGGAGCGGTAGCGGAGGGCGTGACGCAGTCCCCACACCCCAAAAAAACGTCCACAAACCCAAAAAACTCCATACAAAAATCTTTGGGACAAGGAGCCATATATAGGCGAACTTTGAGTTATTAAATTATTTAAAACGCAGTAGCTTTCCAACGAGCCCAGACTCATCAAAATCGGTTGAAAATTGGCTGAGATATCGAGGTTTGAAAATGACATTTTTCTATGAGATTTGATTTTTCTATTGTTCTCATAATTAGAAAACTTTTTTCCTGATCTGTCGGTTTCTATCTATATTCTATCTATCTATTAATAATTTTCGATCTTGAGAACTAGACAGCCGATCTTCCTGAAATTTGCAGGGAACGTCAGTCTCGGCCTTAAATGAAAAATTTCATAGGCCGCTTTTCCGGGGAAATTCTGGAAAAGCCGTGGCATTGAAAAAGTGGTCAATTTTGAGAGTTCTTTAAGTAATGCTCGGAGTTTTCGAGTTTTAGCTCCGGAGCGACAATAGGTAGAGAGTTGGTTTCTTCGGGAGAGTTATAGAGTTTGGTCAGGAGAATTTTTTGGGATCTTAAGAAAATGGCAGCAGTCAAATCGGCGACATCTTCTTTTTCCCAAGCAATAAATTAGGTTTTTTTTGGTTTTCGAATTTTAGCTTCGGAATGACAATACTTAGAGAGTTGGTTTTTTCGGAAAAGTTATAGAGTTTGATCAGGAAAATTTTTTTGGGGTTTTCAGAAATCTGCCAAAGTGATGCCATCTTGGATTTTTGTTAGGTTTAAATTATGCTTCTTTGGGTTTTCGAATTTTAGCTCCGGAACACCAGCGGAACACAACAAAAACCTCTTTAAAGGTAGAGTGTGACGCAGTCTGTATGTCTGCTTCCAAAATTAATGATATCGCTTGAGGTGACGCTATCACTGATAAGACGCAGATGTTTGTTTGAATGGAACCTTGTGTTAAAAAATTTGATTCCAAGACAATTTTATCACAAGAACCATGAAAAATCGGGAAGTGCACCGAACAAATTGTCTGTATTGTTCATATCGCAATGTTTAAGCCTGGTATACACTTGACCATTAATAAAAAAATTTCTCAGCCTCCACAACTCATTCGCTCTTTCAACAACTTTCTCATTGCAATAACATGTGGCGTATAAGACGTTTTTAACATGTCAAATTATTGCACATAATTTTCAAATTGTCAGTTGATTATTGATTGTTGAGAAAATGTAATAAGAGAAAATAAATCTACAGGAAAAGAATCATAAGATTGTGCAACGTTTCGTTTTAACCTGTTCCACTGGAAAACCGAGTTTTACCTGCACAAAATACATATTCGCTTGTATGTGATAAGAGAGATAAAAGAAAAATAAAAAAGGTGCACAATCTTACTTCTTTATTTAGATATGCTATACACGGTTAAGGAAAAAAATAATCAAAACAAAGCTCAAAGATGGAATACCTGATCCAGGCGAGTGAATGGTGATGGGAGTGTGCCCAAAATGCAAGAAACGTTGGCTCTTTCGATGGCTAGAGAAATGCGCTGGACCAAATATGCTTGTGATCGTGGATCGCCACTAATTTCATTAAGTAATGGTCCGATTTTGTTTACGAGATTACGGGCGTCTGATGACCATGGGCCGAATGTTTCGATGGCAAAAGCGTTGAAAATATAATCATTCTCCTTCAACTCGGAATATTTTCTATGCTTTGTGCGGGATGCGAGCTGGCGTCTGGCTTGACGAGTGGACATGTTGATATGGCTTGGGGCCAAAGTATCCCAGCAAGTGACGACCATTAGCGAACGGAACAAGCGTTAAGCCGTCGGGCTACTTACCGTCATCGCGGTGTAATCCGGGCGGCTCGAGCGTGATGTGAAAAATGACCGTTTGTTGATCTTCGTATGTCTCGGAAGACGTCCGACGCTCTTCTGACAACTT
Organism: Pseudolycoriella hygida; assembly: GCA_029228625.1. Lineage (NCBI taxonomy): Eukaryota > Metazoa > Arthropoda > Insecta > Diptera > Sciaridae > Pseudolycoriella > Pseudolycoriella hygida. Next base: position 133,247,632 of record CM055406.1, read on the forward strand.
AGGCCATGAATTCCACGCTCGGAAGCCGAAGTGCCACACGAACAAATATGGAGCGTCCATGCGTAACGCCATCATAACTCTAATGTGGTTGTTGTCGAGTTTCGTTCCGATTAGTTTTGACGGAATTACGTTAACCCATGCGTTGGACTCGCTGCACTGCATCTGCGCTGCAAATCATCCGAAAAATTCAACTCGTTTCTAATGATACGCGACACGTTGATCTTGTCCCACTCCTTTTGGCTGTCCAACTTTGAAGGAATTATTTCGTTCTGATCGAACCATATTTCCAATGCTTCATTGGCATAGCAAACAATGTTCTCGTCTGATGTTTGGAGGATATGAGGGACGACTCCATTAGTCGCATTGACTGAGCTCAGGCGGAAGAGGAATATTTCGAAGTCGACGAATTAAGAGGCCGCCGTATGCGGTGGGGAGAGTCGCTTGTGTCCAAATATTTTCGACCATTGAGATGTTCACAATGTGCTCCAGTGTTGCTTTGATGCTTGTGTTGAAACGATCGATGAAATCTTCGTGCTGCCAAGTGTGTGATGAGTAAATTAAATAATTAAGTCGCGGGATGGCAAGGCAATTTCTTAGTAAGAAATATGCCGAATACGATGGCAAATTTTTCACTCTGTCGGACATGAGTTCCGCTTTTTCCATAATCGCGGAGTCCGATTTGTCGAATCCAGCTCGAAGAATTTGAGCACCGAGCAAATGAAAATGGTCGTTATGTATAATACGGATTCCGGGAGCCTATGCGTTAAATTTCTGAACTACTTCGTCGTCGATTTTTCCGGATAAAAGGTGCAATTCACACTTCGAACAGTTGATGGTCAAACCAATTTCGTTTGACTGACTGATTACAGTGGCAAAATCTTTCAGGACAGTGTCAGGTAAGTCACTCAACGTTCCGTCATTCTGGTACCAGACATTTAATTCTGAATCCATTTTTTCGATTATGTGGTGAATTGCAAGCGAGAACAAAAAAGCACTGCCAGGATCGCCTTAATGGATTCCCGTGGCAGATAAAATGATGTTGTGCACAATCTTATGATTATCTCCCTGTAAAGGCATCTCTGTACCTTTACTAATACTTCAAATATTAGTATATTTCACATAACTTAGAAGTCTAATTTTGTCATATTGTAGACGGGTACGTTGAGTTTGCTGAACATGTTTTCAGCCTCGAAAATTATACTTTTCTGTGTTGCTTTAGGAGACGGTAATGAATATTTTGCAGAACATGTTAGTTAGCTTAGTGTGCGAGTGAGTGTGAATGACGTCACGAATATAAAGTTATTCAATTGTTACAATACTGTCAATTCAACAAACGATATTGTTATTTCGATAAACGTCATTGTTTTTTGAATAAACGATATTGTTACTTATCATTTGGTGTCATATGATGTCATAATATATTCATGATTTTTAGATTCAAAATTGATTTTGTTTACATAAATATTTAATGTAAAATTTATTACAAAATGTAGTCAGTTTGGTTTGGTTGTTTCAACGACCCGTCTACAACATGACAAAATAGCATTCATGATTACTAAGAAAACTTGTTCATTACCTTGTTAAGTATTGCAGCGACTCGCCTGGCGGCTCGTTGCAAGCAAGCATGAAATCTACTATTAGGTGTTTTAACATTAACCCATTCTCCGCTTATTTTTTGAAGTTTCTTTTGTTTTCAAATTAAATTGAAAAACACACTTAGTGTGCTCAGTTTTTTTTTTTTTTGCTGATATGTCGCGACAAAGGTGCACTGATGAGGCGTAAACTTTGTTCGTTGATATAAGATAGTTACTTCCGTAATTTCTTTTTTCCCTTGTTTGGTCTTCCCAAGCGATAAAATTTAAAAAACATTTACGTACTTATGAAAAAAGCAATACAACAATTTTAGTTAAGAGTGCATACTGCTTACAAAAGAGCCATCTGTGGGAATCTTTTCAACTAATGAAAATTTGTATGGAAAAAGTCGCAATTTTATGTGACGTTTTTCTCTTGCCTTGGTCGATCGCATTGTACCATTGAGTTCAAAAAAACCGCTCATAGGTACGAGACTAGAAATTGCAAGTTGCTGTATTGTGAGTCCACGAGAACGAAATTAGGAGGAGGTGCACTGGCTGTGATTGGTAGTGCCTTGTACAATTCTATTCCAGCTAGTATTAAGCATCCCAGCGTGCACATTTTTAAGAGGAAGCTCAAGGAGTGGCTGTCGGAGCAGCAGTATCCGGGTTAGAACTATTGCATCATTGTGGTCCAAAAAACCGATTCATAATTTAAGGGGGATATATAGGGGGCAAATGAGATAATGGAGGCACAATTACTCCCACTTCGGTACTCTCGTTGTCAGCATTCACCGGTCTGCACTGACTCTTTTTCTAGTCCTGAAGTAATTTTTCCTATCTTCCTTTCACGAGTTACAATTTCTCAAATAGATTTAGCCATTCACACTAAAAAAAAAAATATTATGAACATAATTTAAATTAATATATAAAATAAAACTAGAATTATCATAAAAATCAAAATAAAATAATTAATGTTTCTTCAATAGTGCATTGCACACTGAAACTTAATGTATAATTGTATTTAGATTTAAGAAATTTATATAACTAAATAAATAAGTAAATCTTAAAGCCTTCAATGAAAACGAATGCTTATGTCGTCATTACATACTTGAACTATTCCCAAACAAAATTGCGGAAACACTTTTGGAGAAAACATTTATATTTGCAAGAAATGTGAATTCCAATATTTCATTGCAAAAGTCAGTCTTTCAGCTTTTCCACTTAATAAACATTTCAACACTCATAATTTCTTCAACCAATGTGTTTGCTCACTTAGTCTTTAATTGAATAATAAATTTAAATGAAGAAAACATTATCTAAAAGTCAGAAATTGATACAAAAAATTTTGAGTTGATTGATAATCGCAAACAAAAATGGACGCCATCAAAAAGTTTTTATCCATTTCTGACTCGTAGAAAATGTTTTCTGTCATTTAAATTTATTATTCAGTTAAAGATTAAGTGAGCAAACTTATTTGTCGAAAAAATTATGCGTTTTGAAGTGTTTATTAAGAGGAAAAGCTTTTGCAGTGAAATATTGGAATTGTAAAGCAAATGTAAATGTTTTCTCCAAAAGTGTTTACGCAATAATACGGGAATAAATTAAGTATGTAATAATAAGCATTCGTTTTCATTTAAAACTTTAAGAGAAAAACGTTGCAGAAAATTGCGACTTTTTCCATACAAATTTTCATTAGTTGAAAAGATTCCGACAGATGGCTCTTTAGTAAGCAGTGTGCACTCTTAAATTTGATCTTTTATATTTGTAGGTTTTTTGCAGGTTCGAACAATGGAATTCTGAGAAATATTTGGATATTCCAAAAACCTTTAACAATAAATGAAAGTAATTTAGTCACGTTATACGTCATTGTTCCAATGACCGTAAGATTTCGAGTACGTTTTCCATTAGACAAAATTTATTACACGAATTTTGCAAATCAGTAATTCAGCAAATAAGGAATTCCGGTTGAAGACATTGTGCCTATGTACTTTTAGAGATCAAACGAAAAGGACGAGCTAAGGCCCGAAACGATTGCTGGATTACGTGCCCAGTAAATGTCCACTCAATGCCTTGAAATTTTTACTTCATCCGGCCGAACTGAAATTTCACCCGCAAACTTAAAACGTGTACCAAAGGCAAAGAGCGGCATGTGCGTATTATGATTTTAATGCAGAGTGTGTGAAAAACGTGAACTTTTAAAAAAAAGTTCTTTATAATTAAATTAGATCCCTTTGTACGTGTTGTGTGGAGTGGATAATGTGTTATGGGGAATTGAATGTTAGCTTTTGATGAGTATTTTTTTCTAAATGTATACAACCTATCGCTATATCTGACACAAAATGCTTTAACAAAAAATTAAAAGCATTTTCACATACTAAAGTTCTCTTTAAATTAGGGTTCACACACAAAGAGGAATGGAAATATAAATTATGAACATGACCATGCATACAATTAAGTGTGTACATTTGTGGAAGCTATTTTCAATCGATTTAGATTGATATTTAAAGTACAAATTTGCTATACTGTACATACAGCATGAAAATACACCGTTGTAGTTTGTAATAGTACTAGGAATTAAAACCCAGCTGGTAAAAACATCAGAAGATAGTCCGAGAACGTTTTCACCACAGTGGAGTGGTCTTAATCCCCTGTTTTAATTCCATGTGAGGTATATTATTTTATGCGCAGACTAAAGTCAGATTTAGAAGACACTAGCAACAAACTTGAATTCGCGGAATTTGTGTTTAACATTGTATTTCGCTGCGAACATTTTTATTTTTCTATTAATCAGCTGCAAATTGTGCGGGCATTTTTTTTAATTTCGGGCAGGGACCGGGCGGTCACGAGCAAAAATTTCACGGGTACCATTTAGGGTGGGCAAGAAAAAGTTTTTTGCTATGTTGTAGAGAAAATTGAAGCGATCATTTTTGTCAATGGAAGTATCCGTCCGAGGCCTTCCCACAGGGTTTTCGCAATAATTCTCTCCTCTTTTCTTTTTTGCGAACGCTAAATTCTTCAATAGAGAATTTGGGAAAGAAGCTTTACACTGAGATTTATGACTCATTTTTTTTAAGTTTGTCTTAAATGTAAACTATAAAACATAAGAACGTATCAGAATAGATGTGGCAAACAGAGTTGATGTTACGAAAAGACTCGAACGTATTTAAGTAGATATTGCCTTAACTCTTAAGTGTATGAAATTACGACCACATTAAATTGTATTGGAAATTGCCGAGAGGGCAATATTGAAAAACCCGTCCGAAAAAACGGTGTAAAATAACCCTCCCGAGAGCACAAAATTGATCTCCAAATAGACAAAAATGTTCGCCTCATTTTTCTCTACAACATAGCAAAACATAACCGAAGACACGGGTCTTCGTATCAGAATAGATGTGACAAACAGAATAGATGTGGCAAAGTGACTCGAACGTACCTAAATATACAAACAAGCCAACAATCCAACGTTTTCTCTTCTTTTATAACTACTAAGAATTTCAAAGATCCATAGAAATTACCCAAGGTAATGTCAAAGGCCCTACCGAAGTACGTCTCAGACCATTCAAATCTAGAAAAGCTTTTATCCAAGGACTAAGTCATTTTTCCCTAAAACCCTGAAAAACGTTCTCTAAAATTTTAAGTGACCATATACCAGAATAAGGCCATATTTCCCCAAAATCCTGAAATTCTCTACAACTTTGCCTCTGGAACTAACTTTCTAACTCTCACAGTTCAGGATATCCGGGTCATCCTGTCCAATTATGGAAGTGGCCATATACCAAGGATTGGACCATATCTCCCCAAAACCCTGAAACACGTGTTCGCTTAAATTTAATTCTCTATAACTTCGCCTTTGGCATCAACTTTCTAACTCTCATTGTTCTGGAGATCTGGGTCATCCTGCCCAATTATGGAAGTGGCCATATACATGAATTGGGTCATATTTCACCAAAACTCTGAAACACGTGTTCGCTTATTTTTAATTCTCTACAACTTCACCTTTGGAATCAACTTTCTAACTCTCATAGTTCTGGAGATCCAGGTCATCCTGCCCAATTATGGAAGTCGCCATATACCAGGATTGGGCCATATTTCCCCAAAACGCTGAAACACGTGTTCGCTTATATTTAATTCTCTACAACTTCGCCTTTGGAACCAACTTTCTAACTCTCATAGTTCTGGAGATCTGGGTTATCCTGCCCAACACGTTGGGTCTAGTTTCAGGGTCCTGGCTGAGTCCGAGGACATCTTATCAAAAAACCTTCTTCCATAAAATGTGAAACATTCCTAGACGTTTCGATTAAAAGTTTTTTTTGAAAATCGGAAGAGATTTATACTCGAGTTATGTACAAACATATGAAGTGAAAGAATAGATGCGGCAAACAGAGTTGATGTTACGAAGAGACTCGAACGTATTTAAGTAAATATTACCTTAACTCTTTAGTGTATCAAATTGCGTCCACATTAAGTTGTATTGGAAATTGCCTATAGGGCAATATTGAAAAACCCGTCCGAAGAAACGGTGATATAGAAAGATTTTCTACTCAATTTTCTCTACAAACAATTTTTTGGGCTAGGGTCGACCTTAGTACCGACCTAGGGCACTAAGTAGAGGCGTCGGGCACACAATTCCATAGCCAAAAATGTTTCCCCCAATTTCCTCTTCAACATAGCAAAAAGAAAAAATTTTGGCCAGGGCCGACCTTAGGACCGACATGGCCCACTTGGGCCCTAAGCACAGGCAAAAGTTTTTTTTATAAACGTCATGCCTACATCATTCAAACAAAAAAAAAAATTTTAAAATCGGAAACAATTTACTCGAGTTATGTACAAAAAACACATAGAGCCATAGCAGAGACTCGTTTTTAGTGCCCCAGCTAAGTCCAAGGACTCAAGTTCAGAAAACTGTTTTCCATAAGGAACTTTCATTAAAACCTAGGTGAACTGGTAATCAATTTCGAGTGAAAAAAATCCATCCCACCGAGATATAGGCCACTCTTGTGCAATTTAGCCCAGAACGGCAGCGTTTCTTCGGCTGTATCTCGGTGGGCACTGATCAGAATGCGGTCAGGGAGGTGTCAAATGAAACGTTTCGATCCCGCAAAGCTAACGGGACCGGGATTGTGACAATCGGTTTGGCGTTTCGGTGTCGAGGGTCGCCCAATGGGACCAAAAATTAGCTCCGCTGCCGGAAAAAGACTGAAAAATTAAATCTCTCTGATAGCGTTGTATCGCTTGGATTTTTTTTGACCAAATATTAGAGTGCACGAACTAAATAAAAGGGAATTTTACTTTCAATCTTTTATGAAGGGCACTATATAAGGGACGAAACAATGGACGAAGTAAATGCTGATTTCGGCGTATCACGGCCTCACATACCAGAGTATGTGATTTCATCAGTACAGCTATGTCATGACTATGTGTATATCAGCATACATAAAGGTAGAATGACTTACCATTAGAATTACCTTCGCTTAAATACACTTGTTTCTAAACAGTTAATTTTGTTGAAGCCCAAGACTTCTTTTCGATAATTTTGTTTACTAGATTTTTTACTTCTAGCAACAATTTAACCATGATTTTTTGATACTGGATTCGCCACATCCAGCATTGGATTAGGTCTCTCACACCATAACGCTTAGTTCTATCTCTCACAAAGAACAGTTTAAAAGCATAGTTAGGCTTTTCTTGTTTCATTTATGGCTATTAATATTGGAGGTATTAATAGCGGTGTTCTTGTTCCAATAACACCAAACTACTAAGTACTATGACCAGCAATACAACACATAGTCACAAAAAAAATGAAAAATTAATTTTTGACATGCTGTCGAGGATGGTCTAAAACGTCGAGAAAACATGTTCGGGGGGTGTGAGATTGCTTTGAAATAAGGGAATTATGGAAGGTGTATAACGAAGCTAGGGATTTTCACCTTTTACGAAACGTCGCGAAATCAGGTGGCTAACAAGCCTGGATTTTGCGCTTTAATGAAACGCTCTAAGTAGCTAACAAAACTACGGAGCTTTTTCCTTTTCCAAAATCTCACTAAAATCTAAGTGTACAACGAAGCTAGGGCCTTTAACCTTTTACGAAACGTCGCGAACACCCGGTGGCTAACAAAGCCAGGATTTTGCGCTTTAATGAAATGCCACAAAAACCTGGGTAGCTTACAAAACTAGGGAGCTTTGTCCTTTTACAAAATGTCACGAAACCTATGTGGCTAACAAGACTTGGGAGCTTTTCCTTTTACAAAATGTCACAAAAACTATGTGGTTAACGACGCTATGGAACTTTTCCTTTTACGAAATGTCACAAAAACCTATGTGGCCAACAAAACTAGTGAGCTTTTCCTTTCACGAAATGCCACAAAACTATGCAGCTGACAAAACTAGTGAATCTGCGCTTTAATGAAAAGTCACAAAAACCTAGGTGGCTAACAAAACTTTTCCTTTTACAAACTGTCACAAAAAATAGGTGGCTGACGACGCTAAGGAACTTTTCCTTTTACGAAATGTCACAAAAACCTATGTGGCTAACAAGACTAGGGAGCTTTTCCTTTTACAAAATGTTACAAAAACTATGTGGTTAACGAGGCTAAGGAACTAGGGAATTTGCGCTTTAATGAAAAGCCACAAAAACCTATGTTAGAAATCTTTTCCTTTTACGAAATGCCACAAAAAATAGGTGGCTGACGACGACGCTTAGGAATTTTTCCTTTTGCTTAATGTCACGAAGACTAGGTGAGTAACGGAACACACTCCATTTTGACTTAGTTGATTTAACTACTACTGAGAGAATTTTTTTTAATTGTTTTTTAATTATCACTTCTTATTTTCGCCGTGTGAATAGCTATAGCATTATAAAGAGACTATTCGCACTGCGCTGTGACTATTCTCTCTGCGTGCAAGTTGCATTTACTTTTATTGTCTGTGTAATATTGCGCAAATAGGTCTAACATGACTACTCGTACAATGTGCGAATAGTCCTTATATGGCTATTTGCACAATGTGCGAATAGTCATTATATGGCTATTCGCACAATGTGCGATTAGACTTTTTTTCACTATTTGCACATTGTGCGATTAGACTTTATTTCACTATTCGCACATTGAACGAGACCCTAGGTCAGTACTAAGGTCGGCCATAGCACAAGAAATTGTTTTTTGCAATGTTTCTAGAGAAAATTAAGGAGAACATAATTCTCTATTTGTGCTCTATTTTGTGCTTACAAAAAATTTTTTAGACTCGTACGAAGTACGTAGGTCTGATGCGTTTACTACCACGTTTGTTACATTGCGAATTCGAACCCGGGAGTAAGGGGGAAACTTTTTTTGTTGCCTCCAGATG
>CM055406.1:133267452-133349340 GCA_029228625.1 Pseudolycoriella hygida
CTGCAACTCCGTGGTACTTTCTGCCAACAGAATCAAGTCATCCGCGTAGGCCAGGATTTTCATTATTACCTCACCCACCTCGACATTTCCCTGCAAGTTTGCCTGCTTGATGATTTTGTCCATGAAAATTATGCACAGAAGCGGGGAAAGACAACAACCCTGACGAACGCCCTCTTTAACCTCGAAAGACTCGCTAATTTCGCCATCTATTCTCACCGCGGCCCTGCTTTCTGAGTAAATACTCTTAATGGCACGCAGTAAACCCCCATTGATACCGTACTCGCTAAGAATCCGAATAGCTTCTGCCTTGGTACCCGGTCGAATGCCTTCTCCAAGTCGATGAAGCATAAGTATAAGTCCCTGTTCTTTTCATAAAGCTTTTCGATAGTCTGTCTGAGGCAGAAAATCTGATCCTGACATCCCCTCAGAGGCCTGAACCCACCCTGAATCTCATCCAGTACACCTTCCACTATGTTCCTAACCCGGTCAACAAGTACACCCGTGTACACCTTACCTACCACGCTCAAGAGCGATATCCCCCTGTAGTTACTGCAAACCTTACGGTTGCCCGTCTTATAAATTGGAGCAATAACACCGAAGCTCCAGTCAGCAGGTACTGTTGAAGACCTCATGGCCAAATTGAAAATCCTACAAAGCCATTGGATCCCACCTGATCCGCTATACTTAATAAATTCCGTCCTAATTTCATCCACCCCTGTGGATTTTCCTTCCCTTAATCTGCCGCCCTTTCGGGACACCTCATCCAGTGTAATTTCCTCCTCCACCTCCGAGCTAGGACCTGCCTCCCTCCCATTTTCTTATACCTGATTGACAGATGTAAATAAATCCTTAAATTAATGCCGCCAAGTCTTCAAGACTTCACCCCTATCTGTAATTAACTCGCCGCCTTTATCTAAAATACCACTACATCCCTCTTTCACGCCACCGCGCCTAATGTCCTTAATCATCGACCAACATTTCTTACCCCTGCCTTGACCTGCCCTTTCCAAATCCTCCCCAAACTTTTTCCCCTCCCGGTCCTTCGCTTCCCTGACTAGATCCTTAACCAGTTGCCTACAAGCCTTATAAGCCTTCCACTTCGCCACCGTCCTGTCCTGTAACCAAACCAAGTATAGTTTCCTTTTCTCCAATACAGCCCCCCTGATATCGGCGTTCCACCAACCCGTCTTTTTGTTTCGACCCCCGCTAGCGACACTGCCCAGACATTCCTCAGCCAGATCCAAGACAAATTTCTTAAAATTCGCCCACTCAGCCTCAATGTCCCCGCAATCAGCTGGAAGCCCCTCAAATCCTTCGGCGAATTTTGCCATAAAACGAGACCTAACTGCCTCTTCCCTAGATTTGCCCACACGAAATTTGCGACTTACCACCTTCTTCCTTTTAGTCTGACAGAGTTTACCAACCGACAGATGGGTACCCAAAAAGTAGTGGTCAGAACCGAAAGTGAAACCCCTGAAAACACGTGTGTCCCTGACTACCTGTCTCCTGTTCTGCTCTATAACCATGTAATCAATAATGGATTTGTGACCCAAACCCTCATTGACGTACGTATACCGATGGATCCACTTGTGCCTATAGAAAGAGTTGGTTATTGCTAACCCATTGAAACCACAAAAATCCAACAACCGTTTACCATTTGAATTCAGTGTTTCTTTCCCAAATCTACCCACTACCTTCCCATACCCTGAGTTGCTTTTAAAGTTTCCTGTTCTTGCATTGAAATCCCCCAGCAAAATTAATGATTCATTTCCCTTTTTGCTAACTACGTCCCCTAGTTGTTCGTAAAAAGTGTCCAAGTCAGTAGCATCACTACCATTGCAAGGGCTATATACGCTAACCAAGCGATAAATTCCACCCGCTAACTTTACAGAGACCTACATCAGCCTTTCATTTACGAAACGAACATTTAGGACAAATCTGATCAATTCCTTCCTGATAGCGATTCCAACCCCCCAGTTTGCCCTACCAGACTGAACTCCGGACAAAAACACCTTATACCCGCCCACGTGTTCTTCCGTCTGTCCCTTCGTCCTAACGTCACTCAACGCCAATATGTCTATACCGTGGTCCTTAGCCAGATCAACTAATTCCTCTCTGCGATCCCGAAACCCCCCATTAACGTTTAGACTTCCAATAAACAAACCATCAACCATTTTGCATTGCCTGATCGTCAACGATGGGGTACCTAGCAAGCCGAGCGTTGGTCGTACCCCGTATCCAACACCCGTCCGAGGCTGTGTTGAATTGTTTTTACCGAGAATGAATACAGTGGGACGGCCTGGTAAGCCGAACCGCACCGGAAGTACAAGTTTTAATGGGTACCAAGGACGACCGTTTGGAATGCAATGTGTTCGTTTGTTTATATTTTTTACCAAACGGATTGCTATACATATAGCGAAGCCATCAACCGAAATTATGATCATAAACATTTTACTAGAAGTAGGATGCCGAGACAAATAAAGTACACAGGTTTGATTAGATTGTTTAGCAAAACGTTGATTCGAAAAACATCACAAGATTGAGGTTATGTTAACGAGACGCCATGTCATTCGGAAATTAAAATGTAAATGTAATTGAAATTCCAAAAACAACAAAATTGATATTAGAACGCGCATATCGCACAGAAAACAATCCAAAGCTCATTTTGTAAGCAATAGAGAAAGTGAAAAATAAGAGAAATCCAGCAAATACCTGCCACGTTGCATTCGAATCACAATGCAATTGAAACACGCAAAAAGAACAATAAAACCCGCGTTATGATTTGAGTGATCCGGCACCCAACACAAAAACAACTAATAAAAATTAAATTAATTAAAACAAAACCCGGATCGAAACGTAAAATTGTAAAAATAAACAAAACTTACACAGAGCAAACCAAAACACGTCTATCACGGCGGCCATTTTGACTTGACTTGAATGTTCAAAAATGTCGGGAAAAATATTTGCGCAGATTAATAGTCGTAAGGTTGTTAGACAAAGTGACAGGTTTGATTTCTCCCCACATAACCTCTACATAACACTCTACATAACCTCAAAAAAATATATTTTCCATATTTTCGTCAGAAACTTGTCGAAATCAGTTGCAAACGTTAAAGTAATTCATAATAAGTCGAAACGACCCTAGTCCGACGAAAAAAAGATGAATTTCTTGGTTGGTTCTTTGATTTTGAGTCAGTATCAGCCTTGGGTCTCAGAGCGCTGAACAACAATTCGCTTCAAAACCACTGGGAAATTCATACCTTTTTCGTCGGACTAGGCTCGTTTCGACTTATTATGAATTACTTTAACGTTTGCAACTGATTTCGACAAGTTTCTGACGAAAATATGGAAAATATATTTTTTTGAGGTTATGTATGGGGAGAAATCAAACCTGTCACTTTGTCTAACAACCTTACGACTATTAATCTGCGGCCTACATGCACAAATATTTTTCCCGAACATTCTCAAATCACGTTTTAAGAATTCCTACATTTAAATTGTGAATATTTCACGAGATATAGATTTTTGAACATGAATATAACGGATTCGCCTACTGTGATGACATCTGCCACTTCTTTTCAAAGTTCCTTCAATTAAATGAAAGTTTCACCAAAATTCGAAAAGGCAAGTAGTGAATGCAATACCGAACGTTTTTTGTAATACCGGTATGCGGTATTGGAAGTTTCAATACCGGAATTTTTAATTACTATGAAAACTAGCTACCACAGAGAAATGATAAGTTTGTACACCTGTGGCGAGGTAGAACGCTTATGTGAATGACAGCTGGGTTCCATGGGAGAGAATTACGTACAAAATTGGGCTGTTTCTCTCTCATACAGTCAAGCTGTCTTTCACATAAGTGTTCTACCTCACCACAGGTGTACCACCTTATCATTTCTCTGAGCTGCTATGATGTGGCTTGACTTGGAATCATGTTGGGTTTGTTGATGATTGGTGTTGTGTTTGCGTCGAGTTTCCGGAGAATACTCCACGCCTTACGACTTGATTTTCTGAAGTCTATACTTTCCACAATTTCGATCCATTTATCTCTTCGTTGTAGGTCTCGACTGTAAAGTAAGTCTTCTGCTATTTCCGATTGTCCAGATTCTAGGAATTCTTTGTATAGTCTATCGCTTTCAGCATTCCATCCAGGTACATATGTTTTTCTGAAGGATGGTGCTACTGAATGTTAACAAAAATTTGGAAGTAGTGACGCCATCTCTATATGAGGCCGCGGACTTTTCACCCCATGTAGTATAAGGCAGTACTAGGTATTTTTGCAGTACCATAAAATTGCTGAAAATCGCGATTTCTGACAAGAAGGAAAGGTTTAGTTGAATTTTCTTGACTTTTTGGACCAAATTAATGTAATTTACGCATTTTTATCGATTGATCGCCTCGACTCGACACTACTCCTTTTTAAGGATCGGAGTGGGTCAGGTCAGGTCAGGTTCAGGTTATTTTTTTCAACCCGAATTTTTCAGGTGAGGTTCAGGTTGATTCTTTTCTCAACCTGAGCCTGACCTGAAAAATTCAGGTCAAACCCGATTCAACCTGTATGACCTGAAGGTAACCTGAAGCTTACTTCATGATTAGAATATGAAAATTGGATTTTTAGGAATTTATCCTTTAATTCAGGTATATTTTCTATCTTCGTAACAATAAAAAATAAATAAATTTGACTTTTTTGTGAGTCTTTTCGAAATTAGATTTTGTACCATGACTTTAGGCACATTTTTGTTTGTACGGTTTTTGCTATCAAACGATGCTTGTTTGGAGTTATAATATCAACTCCATCCGAAAAATCACGTTCGACTGCAACAGAGCTGCACTGTACGGGCAGAAAGTCGCGTGCCATTGTGCTGAGTAATGGCAATTCTTCACTTTGAGACTCCCAAAACTTCAGTAGGTCTGTATTAGGCTTTGAAAGTTCACGATCCAAGTATTTTTTAATTTCTGATTGTTCTTTCGATATTTTGGATCTCTTGAACAAATGAGTAGTAAAGTTATCCTCAACATCATCAGATTCGTTTTCTTTACGCTTCAAATTCTGATTATGTGCTGGCGTGGTGTTGGGTTGTCCATACGTCTCACTGAAGTATGATGTAATTTTTGTGGTGATGTTACGTACAGCAATTCTATCGTAATACTCTCTGAAGTATGTCATTTTCAGCGCCGGATTAAGGAAAGTAGAAATAAACGGTATACATGTACCGTTAATAAGACACTCATACTTTTGTAGCTTCACCATTCCAGCTTTCGCAGCTTCCGCAAGTGCGTCATCGTGTTCGGTGCAGTAATCGCTAAGAACTTGAATCAACCAATTTAAAGTTGGTAAGTACTTGGAGTTGATTGGGTGACGCTCCATGCTCACCAACTTAGTCGATCTGTCAAAGTTCTCCAGAAGATTTTCAATTTTATCCAATTCCTGCCATTCGATTGGAGCTAGCCAGAGGTGCTTCAAGGTTTTTCATTTAAGCACAAAGCGCGGAGAGGGACACGTAATTTTTTGGCACGTAAAATCATGTTGAATGTTGAGTTCCATCTGGTTGAAACATCGATCACCGGAACCAGATATCTCACGTCGTACGATTCACATATCTTTTTCAATTTCTGCCGTATTTGAAGAGACTTTCGAATTTTTCTCACCATCTTGCCCAATTTTCCGATTACAGCACCATCGTTTACATCGACATCGATTTCCTCCTCCGATTCTTCGAGTAAAATCTCAATATTCAGATCAATATCTTCCAGCACCTGAAAAATTAATAAAACATATGTAAACAGACCCGTACGAAAGCCTCCAAACTTAATTTAATAAATATTGGAAATCCCCGAAAGGGCAACTTTATTCAAGATCCGTCTCTTAGGCTTCGTAATATTTTTCTATATCAAAAAAAAATTTAGAAGTAAAGAATCGCAAAAAACCCTCAAAAGTGGAAGTGTGACGCAAGTCTTCTTTTGCCGACTTACAAGTTTTGATATCAGTGGGAGTGACGTTTTGTTCAAAAAATTGTGTTACAAATGCCAGAGCCGTCAACTAAATCTTTTCTACACTTTCAGTTTTCACACGGAAACATTTCTCGAAAATTAATTTCATAAATTCAGTTGTGTTGGTTATGTATGTACACTTTCAGATATGTTGTAGAGGACGTTGAAAATATGACTTTTGAATATAGTCTAAAAATTCTTCTCAAAAGTTAGGTAACTCTAAGTCAAACTTTTGCAGAGCAAAAACTGAAAGTACAAAAAATTATTTCGTTGTTGGTTGAAAGGTTTGCAAAATCGATCAACTAAAAATGTTCCATTTTATTTGATTTATATGAAAAAGTCGATCTCCGAAAAATTCATAACTCCGGATACTCTGAACCGATTTTATTGAGTGATAGGTCGATTCCGACTAAAAATTTTTCTAGAATCGCAGAGTTGTACGTCGCAAGGGGGGAGTCAAAAAGTTTCAGTATATATGCCCCTTAGTCTTCGGGAAAAAAATAGTTCTAATTTTTTTTTTGGTTGTTAAGACTTGCGTCACGGCTCCTTACTACCGTGGAGCCATTATGTTGAAAAAAAAATTGTGAAAAAAAATTGAAAAAAAGCTCTTTGGAAATGTAACAGAATTGTAACAGTGTTTCCAAACCTACCTCGTCGTCCAAATTTTCATCCACATCGATATCATTGTAAGTGGCAGGAACTTTGAGTGATGTCAAAATGTCTTGTACCCCTAAGTTTATGATGTGCGCCATGCAACGAACTTGGTTGGAAGTTGCCGTCATGCCACATTTTTGAAGAAAATCGAAGAGCGTGTCGTTGTTTGTCGCGTTATCGAGGGTAATCGCCAAAATTTTGCCAAACGGAATTTTCAGGCGTCCGAGTACGTCGATTAGAATCTCACTGTGCTTCTGACCAGTATGTTTTCCTTCAATATAAGCAAAATCGAGAAGCTTTGTCTTATATTTCCAATCGGAATTCAACCAATGGCCACGGATGGCTAAAAACGGCAACAAATTTTTAGACGTCCATCCGTCCATCGTCAATGATATTTTTCCCGGGACTTCAGCTATCTCAGCTTTCAGTTCGTCAAATTTTTTGAGAAATTCAGACAACTCGTCTGCTTTGACGGTTTTATCTGAAATTATTTTTGCATAAGGGTTCAACAATCCAACCAGCTCCACGAAAGCAACTTGGCTGTGTATGCCTGGTCCGTAGTTACTACCCACTTTATGAGCGCTTCGCGAAACTTTTCTTGAGAGAATAACTGGAACCATCTTATATTATTGACATTTTCTGTATTTTCTTGTTCTCAAAACTTACAAAATGTTCTTCCTGATTGAAAGTTTCCACAAGTACTATGTCAGGATGCGTATTTGTCATATGGCGTCTCATGTTGCCAGTGCCTCCGTTACACTTGCCAGAGACTTTATACATCCTTCAAAATTAAGATTAGAAAACGTTCAACTAGAAATTCAAAAAAAATCATATTTACTTGGGACAATGATTGCATTTGGAAAATCTTTCTCCAGATGCATTAACAACCATGCAAAAATGGCGTCATAATGCGCTTCGTTTTTGTGTAGCGTCTTCCTCATCGATACTGTACTCATTCTCCTTAAATTCATGACTCTGTACATTATCGTCATATAATTGTACATCTATTTGCCCATCATTTGTTTCATCTCGATCGCCAGCGATATCCATTTTAGAATTTTATTTGAACAGATTTTTCACTCCACACAAATCACAAATCAAACGAAAAATGATCGAACAATTTGCTTTACGTCACATTCAGTGTCTTAGAATTAAATGGTCAAAACAATGAAACAATGAATACACTTGATACTGGTTCGACTAAAAAAGTACCGAAAGATTAATTCAAAATGTCGATTTGTTTCGATTGATTATTTATTGAGAAACATGTAAATATTCGCAGTGATTTTTCTATTTTCATAAAATGAATTCGTACACAAAATTTTAATAACAAAAATGTGAACATTTTAGTCAATCTTTACTTACGATGGAGCAACGAAATTGCATCAATTATGTTTTCGAACCTGTGGGTTTCAGGTCAGGTTTCAGGTCAACCTGATTTGGTTCTTCAGGTCTCAGGTCGTTTTCAGGTCAACCTGATTCAATTTTTCGGGTTTCAGGTTAATTTCAGGTCGGACCTGAATGTAAAAATCAGATTCAGGTCAATATCGGGTTGTGACCTGACCTGAACCTGTAGCAGGTCGACCTGACCTGTTCCGATCCTTACTCCTTTTGAGAGAGCCAGATGGTTTGTTGATGACCGAAACCAGGTTTTATGAGCTTTTTTGATTTAGATGATGCATTAACACCACGTTTTCGAAATAGCTATATTCCAATGTTTAAAATGGTTCATTGTGATTGTATCAATGAGATCAAGAAGGATTCTGATCGTTCGGATGCAATGGGTTGAAATTTCTGAACACAGTTCTTCGTGAGAGAAACACTCTTCCAAACAGCTATGAGGAACATTTCCACAGAATGGCTCAGTGAAGTACTGGTATTATGATAAGCTTTGCAATAAATTCCTGAAAATCATCTATTAGTTCCACAGAATTTGGGAAAGAACTTTCTCCTCGGTTAACATTAATGCCATGTCTCAAGACATATACGACCGATGTTAAAATGAAAACATATGCAATCGTTACAGAAACCACCTCAGTCGGAAAATCTATACACCATGGCGCTAGCAACACCATAGAAGAGAATTCGGCGCTTTACCTGTGTAAACATTCACTGAGTATGCACTTACCCAGGATACGCCACGTGGAGGCTGTTTACAAGTATCCCAGAGGCCCTGAAAAGAGCCGTTTATTGTAGTGAGGTGGGGACCCCTCGCTTCGTCAATCGCCAAGTATTTCATGACTCCAAACCTGGGTAAGTGCATACTTAGCGAATGTTTACACAGGTAAAGCGCCGAATTCTCTTCTATGGTGGTGGTACCACACAGTGCGGAATATGCCAATATATGTGGGCACGTACGAATAACTGTATAAGATGGTTTAATAGAAATCGTTAATCTTCAGTAAAGTTGTTCAGGATGAAATAAGGAACAACTTTGTTGAAGAAACAATTTGCCGAAAAATGTTACCCCAGGAGTTATGAGCTGTTTAAAATGACATTTCTAAAAATGCAGTGATCTGGTCGAATGTAACATAACTCTGCAAATGTTTGAGATAGAAATATTTGGTCTTCAGCAAAGTTGTTAAGCATAAAATAAGGAACAGCTTTGCTAATGAAACATTTTTAGGAAAAATTTTGTTTTGGAAGTTATGAACTGTTGAAATCAGAAAATTAGATTTTACGAAGCATATGAAAATTTTCCCAGTTTAGGTGATCATAACTTCCAAAATAAAACATATGCAAGGGACCTGTACGCATCAGTATAGATATGGCAAACAGGGTTTATATTACGAAAAGACTCGAACGTAAAGACTCGACCGCAAAGTCCTTACCAACTACAGGGGGATTTCACTCTTGAGCGTGGTCGGAAAGGTTTATACAAGTGTGCTAGTAGACAGGGTTAGGGTTATAGTGGAAGATGTTCTTGACGAGGTTCAGAGTGGTTTCAGACCTCTGAGAGGTTGTCAGGATCAGATCTTTTGTCTCAGGCAGGCTATAGAAAAGCTCTCTGAGAGAAATATTGATTTATACTTGTGCATCATCGACCTAGTAAAGGCATTCGATCGGGTACCGAGGCAAAAGCTGTTCGAGGTAATTGGCGAATACGGGGTTAATGGAAGTTTATTGGGCGCTATCAAAAGCATCTACTCAGGGAGCAAGGCTGCGGTAAGGATAGATGGTGAAATTAGTGAGGCTTTCGAAGTTAATGAGGGAGTTCGTCAGGGTTGTTGTCTCTCCCCTCTTCTGTTCAGAATTTTTATGGACAAGATTATCAGGCAAGCGAATTTGCAAGGGAATGTGAAGGTGGGGGAAGTAATCATGAAAATCCTGGCCTATGCGGATGACTTAACTCTATTAGCAGATAATGCCAAGGATTTGCAGGAGAATTTAGACGGCCTGAATGCTGCATGTGAGGAATACGGCATGAAAATAAGTGTCAGTAAAACTAAAGTTATGCATATTGGCAAATCCCGGAAGGATGTAGTTTGCAGTTTAAATGGGGAGCAGTTGGAACAGGTCTCTGAGTTTAAATATTTATGAGCCATTTTTTCGGAGAATGGCAAGTTAGTTAGGGAATTTGAAGAAAGGAGAAGAATGGGGAATGCAGTGGCCAGTCAGTTGAGGTCGTATGTGTTCAACAAAAAGGAGTTAAGTAGTGGCACAAAGCTAGCTATTCACAGGTCAATCTACAGACCAACGATTTTATACGGCAGTGAAAGTTGGGTGGACTGCGGATACCTTGTGCATGACCTGGAGGTTTCTGATATGAGGGTTCTTAGGAGCATAGCAAAAGTAAATCGGAGGGAACAGTGGGACAATCATATTAGGAACGACGACATCAGGGAAAACTTAGGGGTAACATCAGTGGAAGAGGCGGCAAGGATTAGTCGTCTGCGGTGGTACGGGCACGTTCAGAGGATGGGTAATAGCAGGCTACCAAAGAGGATATTGGATGCTCAAGTCCCGGGTGTGCGTCCCAGGGGTAGGCCAAGGAGAAGGTTTATAGACTCAATTAAATCCGATGTAGAAGTTAGGGGACTTTCTCTAGGCGAACAAACCATCTCCTTGGCACAGGATAGGGGAGTATGGAGAAGGGTGGTCCATGATCAGTAGTAAAGACCTCACACCGAAAGGTACAAACGGTCTATAAAGTGTGATGATGATGATGATGATGATGATAACCAAAGACCCGTACGTATCAGAATGGACGTGGCAAACAGAATGGATGTTACAAAAAAACTCGAACGTATCTAAATATACAAAAAAGCGAACAATCCAACGTTTTATGTTCTTTTATAACTGTCAGAGTTTCACAGACCCATAGAAATTACCCAAGGTAATGTCAAAGGCCCTACCGAAGTACGTCTCATTCCAATTTAGTAAAGATTATATCCAAGGATTGGGCTATTTTCTCCTAAAGCCCGCAAGCACGTTTATTCTCTACAACTTTGCCTTTGGAAGCAACTTTGTACCTCTCATAGTTCTAGAGATATGGGTCATCCCACCCAATTCACCATATTCCAGGATTGTGCCATTTTTACCCAAAACCCTGAGGCACGTATTCTCTTAAATTTAATTCTCTACAACTTCGTCTTTGGAACCAACTTTCTAACTTTCATAGTTCCGGAGATTCGGGTCATCCTGCCGAATTATGGGAGTGGCCATATACCAGGATTGTGCCATATTTCCCTAAAACCCTGAAACAAGTGTTCGCTTAAATTCAATTCTCTACAGCTTCGCCTCTACAACCAACTTTCTAACTGTCATAGTTCTGCAGATACAAATCATCCCTCTCAATTCTGGAAGCAGCCATTTTCTAGGGATTAGGCCATATTTTCCCAAAACCCTGAGACACGTATTCGCTAAAATTTAATTCTCTACAACTTCGCCTTTGGAACCAACTTTCTAACTCTCATAGTTCTGGTGATTTGAATCATCCTGCCCAAATATGAAAGTGGCCATATACCAGGATTGTGCCATATTTCCCCAAAACCCTGAAACACGTTTTCACTTAAATTTAATTCTCTACAACTTCGCCTCTGGAACCAACTTTCTAACTCTGAAAGTTCCGGAGATTCGGTTCATCCTGCCCAATTATGGAAGTGGCCATATACCAGAATTGTGCCATATTTCCCCAAAACCCTGAAATCCGTATTCGTTTAAATTTAATTCTCTACAAATTCACCTTTGGAACCAGCTTTATAACTCTCATAGTTCTGGAGATTCGGGTCATCCAATTATGGAAGTGGAAGTGGACCCACAATTGGGTCATATTTCATCAAAACCCTGAAACACGTGTTCCATTTAATTTAATTCTCTACAACTGCAACTTTGACAGTAAATCTCCATATTGCATACATAGGGAAATAAAGAAGAAAAACTGTTTTCGTACATGGCTAAGAAGCACAATTTCGTCCATTCCATTGGTCCCAGTGCCCAGACCCCTGACCCGATTCCCACAAAAAATTTCCCCCCCCCCCTTGGTGACATCAAATACTTTCATTTTACACCAAAATATATAAGCTATACTTGCTGAGATATTTCCAAACAAGTTTCACCGACTCTCGAAAATTTCATGTCCGACCTCCACTTCTTCGACCATATCTCCGGAACTAATGGCCGATTTTGCTCATCTTCGAACTTGAATCATGGGAGGTAGTGTAACGTGACGGATTATATCCGACGTCACATCGATAAAAAGATTTAAAATCATTAATAAACGAAGAAAATACTCTCAGTTTGAATGCATTAAAAGAAGACACAAGTGAAGACATCTATTTCTCATTCGACTGTCGTTCGAAAATAATATTCAAAATTGTATCGACCCTATAAAACCAATGTTATATTTAACGAAGTTTTTCACGCCAAGCTTTTTAATTGGTCACGTATTTTTGTAAGGCAAAGAAGACCGAGAGAATTCAGTCGAGACCGAACTTCCGTCACGACAACATGCATTTTTTTGTATCTCGCCGCTAAATTCAAAAAGTTCATTTCATTTACATTTCATATAAAAATTATAATTCAAAAGTTTTGTTGCGGCGCCAAATTGACAACTACCCAAATTATGAAGCCTGGGTTTGCCTAGGAACGTTACTTTCATGCTACACATTGAAGAAAAATAGTATTTTTCCCCACCAGGATTGAACCCTGTTATTCTTCGTGGAAACTTAGTACGTTACCACTGAGCTAAATTGTTAAATACAAATATCCCTAAGGAAATCAAATTTCGATAGTAACGATGAATTTTCAGATGGGGCAAAAAAAAAAATTAAAAATGCGTTTTCACACGGAAATTTATTACTGATCATGGAAAATGAAACATTCGATTTCGGATGCGAAAAATGAATCATTTTTTCCTCGCGAGCGCAGAAAATTGGTTTTTAGACCCGTACAAACGCCGAGCTAGGGCCGTTTAAGTGGGTTTTGGTCTTTTGTACATAACTCCAGTAAATCCTTTCCGATTTTCATAATTTTTTTTTTGTTTGAAAGACTTGGGCATAGTCGACAATTTATGGAAGAAAAGTTTTTGAATTTCAGTCCTTGGACTTAGCTAGGGCACTAAAAACGAGTCTCTGCTAGGGCTCGATGTGTTTTTTGTACATAACTCGAGTAAATCTTTACCGGTTGTCATAATTTTTTTTTGTTTGGAAGATATGGGCATGACCGACAATTTGTGGAAGAAACTTTTTTGGATTTGAGTCTTTGGAGTTAGCTAGGGCAATACAAACGAGTCTCTTAGGGACCTACGTGTTTTTTGTACATTACTCGAGTAGATCTTTTCCCTTTTTCAAAAATATTTTTCTTTTGAAAGATCTAGGCATGACCGACAATTTATAAAAGAAACTTTTGCCTGTGCTTAGAGCTCAAGTGGGCCTCATGTCGGTCCCAAGCTCGACCCTAACGAAAAAAATTTTTTTTGCTATGTTATAGAGCAAATTGATTGAAACATTTTTGTCTATGGAAGTATGTGTCCGAGGTCTCTACTTAGGGCCCTAGGTTGGTCTTAGCCCAAAAAATGGTTTTTTGCTATGTTGTAGAGGAAATTGTGGAGAACATTTTTGTGGGTCAATTTTGTGCTTTCGGGAAGGTTTTTTTCACACCGTTTCTTCGGACGGGTTTTTCAATATTGCCCTATCGGCAATTTCCATTACAATTTAATGAGGACTTAATTTCATACATTTAGAAGTTAGCCAATATTTACTTAAATACGTTCGAGTCTTTTCGTGTATCTGTTCTGATACGTACGGGTCCCTTTATATGTTTTAGTAATCTTTATTATCGTTCTGATTTAAGATCATCAGAGGAATGATAAGAGGTGGCGCTGCACTGACCCTATAGGTAGAATGCTCATATGAGCATTTTCCATAGAACGGAAGAAATGTCAAACTTAATGAATTTTTCTATGGACATTGGATGCTCGAAGATGTAAACAAAAAAATAATTAATTTTCGAGCCAAACAAAAGATAAATATTTTTCTTGCTGATCGAAATGAACCTAAACTATTTGTCCCCAATCCGACCAATATTGCTGAAGATATAAACGTTTGAATTTCGTTCGAAAAATTCTCAAACTTTAAACGATGATATTGGCAAAAAAACCGATCTGTTCGGCAAAAAAATTATTTTGCGATCAATTTGTTAAAGAGGAAGAACCATTTAAACTTTTTTGACTCAAATTCATCTTAGTCGAAAATTAATTATTTTTCTCGGAATTACGATTTTGAGGTTAAGTATCAACTTGACGTATTGGATGCATGGCATTTAAATTTTTGTGAAATTTTCTACATGCTCATTCTACCTGTAGGGTCGGCGCAGCGCCATCTTTTATCATTTCTCTAAAGATCATGTATACACAGTTTTTAGTTATAATAAATAAAAAATAGAGAACGCCAGCATTTTTACTGAAATGGCAATTTCATACAAAAACGGAAACGGTAACGGTAAATGACACTAGGAGAAATCAGAGACTTGGTAATTTTCTCTGAGGTTGTACAGGAATTTTGATGCTGTTTTTATGTTATTTTATTTTTTTGAAAAAATTCGGAAAATTTTAAAATAGAAGAAAATCACTAACAGTGATTGACAAACTGCAGAAAATATAAGAAAATAAAAAATTATTTTGTATTCAATTAATTGCTGACTTATTTATTATCATTTATATATATTTATTTGTTTATTTTTTTATTTATTATCATTTAAATATAATTGAAGTTCGGGAGGGTCACAATTAAAATACTGACTAACTTCACTGTCATACAAACAAGTATGACAGTTTGTTAGGATTGTCGCAACTTTATAAAATGTTGTTACCGTTTGCTTTTGTATTTTTAAATTTTTTTTATAATCGACAAAAGAAAATAAATTGATCACTTTTGCGAAGCCCCACTCCACAGAAACTCTTAACTTACTCATAACTTTGTTGAGTCTTTTTTCTTTTCGGCTACATCGTCCTTTGAACGGGACTATTATGTTTTTTGAAAGAGGATACCCGGAGTCTGCATATACATATGGAGGTTTTCGCCATGACATGAAATGTCGCTCTAATTTTTCCCGAAGGCGGCTTTTAGCCAACATGAAACTGTCGTGGCGTCTGCCCACAACAGAGCCAAACATATTTAAGATTAACCCATTGGGAAGAACGACCGATTGAAAGTTGATGGAGTGGAGTCGTTTATGACCGTTGTAAAACTAAATGAGTTTCAATTGCTTAATTTTTGATTATGTAAAGCCTAATGTTATATTGTGTACACCAGTCTGAACTCGACATCCGCAGAGAGGAAACTCGGATTCGTGAAATGGAGGCTCAGAACAAGGCCGAAGAATTAAAAATCCTTTTTTTAAAGACTGAAGCCGAGATTGAAGAGCGGAAAAAAGTTAGTGATTTGTTAATCCAACTTGTGCAGGGAAAAACGGGAAATTTTTCACAATAAAAAATGAAAAGTTTTGTCAAATAAATAAATTAATATTGTTTTTCACCTTCATTTTCATTTTTCTTTCAGCATTTTCCACGTATAAATCACTTTCCTATACACATGTTTTTGACAATTATTTTTAATAAAACTTTGCGGTTATTCATTCTTCATTGCAACTATAATTCCGACTACTCCTCTTTTATAAAATATTTTAAATCAATTTCTGTGTCGCTCAGTATTCAATTACCCGTCACCAAATAATTTCAGTTAATTAAAAGCGAAACTTTGTTTTGCGTAGAATAATCAAATCTCTGATTTGTATGTATAATGTCATTTATCGTTACCGTTTCCGTTTTTGTATGAAATTGCCATTTCAGTAAAAATGCTGGCGTTCCCTAATAAATAAAAAAACAAACAAAGTTATTCGTGTTTCTGTTTTGGACGATTGATTTTAGGCAATTTTGTGAGTTAAAGACCGAGCAAAGCTATGTCTACATGCAGAGGCCCAAAACTGAGAGAAAATTTACATTGCCCTCTATTTGCCTGATTAGTAAATTTTATATTATAAAACGAGAAAGCCTCTTACTTTATAAACAAATTGACTAGTTGAATTGAATAGTTATGCAGAGCCTATTTCGATAAAAATGTTCACGAAATTCGCGATTTTTTTCACGAAGTTTTTGGTGAATGATTATTTTTTTTTTCGAAAAATTACTTATCAAAATAGATAAATAGATTTATAAATTTATCCCTCAGTTTAACTCATTATTGTTTACGTGTTTCGATGACTTGACCTGTAGGTCGCACTTTTCTCGCCGCGTAACCATTTGAATAAGTATGAACATGCATTTCTTATTAATTACCATTGTATCTTGTTTATGACAAGTGTATCAATTATTGTTTTGAAAAAAGCAAAAAAATTGATAATGAGAACATTTGTTTTCAATGGAAATCTGTAATTGAGTCACAATGTGACACGTTTCTGAATTTGCTTAAAATGCAAAAAAAAACAAGAAACATGCTCATAATATTCGAAACTGCATGTTGTCATATTGGATCACATCCATCACATAGTTTTGGTTGTTTAAACTATTTATTTTGTACGAATTTTTTCTTTAATTTAAGAAGAATTGCCTCTCGAACATAGCTACACAAAATAATAACAGGTCAGGTGGGAGCTCGGGATAAACTTTACTAATTGATAATAATTTAAACCAGTAATAGGAGTAGACAACTTATATTAGGATCAATATTTTTAATTTAAAAAAGTCGCCATGATCACTATTCAATGGGAAAAATTATCCAAAAGCTTTTTCAACTCTAAATTTTTAAATTCCATCCAGAGAGAAATCAAATTCGAATTAAATTATTCAACTATACTAGTCAATTAATGTTTACAGTTGGTGGTTCGCTGTATTGCATTAATCATTAAAAAGAGGTTGAAAATGGAAAAACTATATTAAAATTATGCAATGTAATTAAATATAAAAAAATTACCAACTGAAACGCTTACATCAAAACAATTATTCCGGATTTAAAAACATTCACCGTCAAGTATATTTATTTTTTGCAGCGAATTATCTCACGTCTATTTTTCTACTTCTTCACTGTTTAAACACCATAGCGAAACCACTCTTATCATTAAACAAAAAGATTTTTTTTTCAACTTCAAATTTCATTCACACAATAACCTTTCTCAACGCATATCAAAACACTTAGTTTTTTTAACCCTCTGGCTGGTTTGTTCCTAATTAAATAAAAACCAAGCACAACACCACAATATCGAAATAAATTTTACAATTCAGTTTCCACCATTGTTTATTACGCAAACACAAAAAATGCCATTGCATAATAAATCCATGTTTATATCGAATGTGTGTAATCCCAAATAAATACTCAAATAGGAAAGGATTTTCGCTTCAAACGTATAGTATGTAGTTACTGAATTATACGCGGAAAAGAAACACAAAACTATTTTCAGCACGACCACGCGTTCAGATGCGTTGAAAGACCGCCATGAACTGAATATGTGAATTGAAATATGGGCTGAATTCAAATTTTCGCATCTGTAAGTGCATGAGAGACGATGAATATTTGGTAAATGTGGAGAGAATCATATAAAAGCAACCCTACCGATAGAAAAACGTTTCAACGATGTTATAGGGGAATGACTCCACGTTTTGCGCAGTTCGAAAAGGAGAAATTCAGTTCTCTATACAGAAACATGTTTCATACAAGGAGAAATTAAGTTTTGAGTATAAAAATCTGTTTTGCATAAATTTTTATTCAAGTTTATTTGTATCTTCGTTATGTTCAGTCTTCAGATTGAATTTGATCCTCATGCTCGAAAACTTTAAGCTGGAAAGTATTTGGAGATGAATAAACAAATTGTGTATAGTATTTGTTTCCTCTTTGTAATTTCATTGATAAATTATTTCCACAAAATTGTACTTACATATTCTCAAAATTACATTCGCAAATGCTATAGGCATTGGTATAGCAATAAGAAATTGCATTTATCCCTCTAGGGTAAAATTGTTCATCTCGATATATCTGTTCTCGGCAGATAAAATAGTATGCAACTCTTTCCTAGATGTTTATTTTGACAATTCAGATTATATAATATATATCACGCCTTCGGCCAGTATATTACTTCCATTCAAAATTTTGGAAAAAATACGCTAATATTGTCAATAGATGAATGCATCTTCATGGCTAACGGATTAAGAGCTTCAGTCGAGCGCAGTTTCTTACGTACAAAAATACCAGTCACAATTTTAAGTATTCATAATACGATCTCTGAGACAGGACATGCCAAAGAGGCACATTCCCATGCAAACAAGTTTTCATAGACCTATAACTCTATCACTCCATCAATATTTTCAGAATTTCGGTAGTCGAATAATTTATGTTCGATCTTGATCCCAAATGAATTTTATTTAAATTTATTGAGCGGATACGATAGGCGTTTCTCTCTACAACATGACCTCGAAAACGTAAGGTTGATTTTATCACAACAAAAACCCTTTATAAAAGGGAAACGTGACGCAGGTCCTCGTCCCTTTCCTTTTTGGAATGTTTTCATTTTTGATTAAAAAAATTTTCAAAAATTTCACTTTATGGGATGTATGGCGTAGAAAAATTATTACATTGGTGGTTCCGGCATTTGCGACGCATTTTTGTAACAGAAAATGAAAACATTACAAAAAATTTTTTTGCGTTTCAAAGCTTTAAGCGTCACCCCAATTGATATCAGTTGTTTTGGAAGAAGGGACGAGGACTTGCGTCACGTTTCCCTTTTACAAAGGGTTTTTGTTGTGATATCACTAGCTTTGAAAGGAAATAGGAAACTTTCGACGAAAAAAATTTTTGGTTAATTTCGGTTAACCACGGAAAAAAATTTTTCGGCGAAAAAAAATTCGATTCGCAATTCTTCTATTCGAATTTCAACCCTCATTCATAAATTTTTTTTGGCGCCACGGCACCTCGCGCGGCTGCCACAGCTGGTGGTGGCGGCCACCACTTACATCTGCGAAAATGATCACAGTCTCTTCCTCTGCAACCCTCACTCATAAAATTTTTTTGGCGCCACGGCACTTCGCGCGGCTGCCATAGCTGCCGGTGGCGGCCACCACTGACCGCCGCCGCCACTATTTCACCATCACCGCCGCCTCAGATCACATTCTAAAAATTTTGCTCATGTTTGACCCATACCTTGAATACACCCACAAACACATACAAAATATGCTTTTATATGGGATTTGTATGGGAGCTTCGAAGAGCGCTGGCGCCTAAACGAGGCCGGTACCCCCTTTTTTAAAATCTTATATGGCGTAGAATGCCCACCCGAAGGTCCCTGCAAAATTTCAAGAAAATTTATCGAGACGTTTTCGAGCACGAGCCAAAAAAGTCGGTTTTCATACAAATGGCTCTGGAACTAACTAACTAAGAAACTAACGTAGGATGTTTCCATTAACTTTGGCTTCTATAAAGTAGCATATTTAGCATGGGAAAAGACGATTTTCTATAGGTCATATCTTCGAATCCACTGGACCGATTTTAATGAGTAAAATGTGTATTTCAATCAAAATTTTACGTAGAATCCGAAAACCTAGGTATAAGGGGGATACGACGCAAGGGAAAAAAGTCAAAACTTAGCTGAATATATGGTTCCGAAGTCTTCGAAAAAAAATCGCAATCGCTCGCCCATGATATTTTAGTTTCAATAGTTATTTGGATCACAAGGGACGAAAAGTAAAAATTTCAACCGTGTGCGAGAGGTGCTGCCCGCGCCGAAGGCAAGGGCTGCAATCGCACAGGTTGAAATTTTTACGTCGTCCCTTGTGATTCACGTAATTTTTCATTACAACAACTACGAATATTGTCATTTTCGCTTCCCAAACTAGAAAAACAAAAGCAAATTTAAAGGTGAAAACATTTCAACCGTTATAAATATTAGTTTCTAATAGAGGTCTTAGTCAGCATCATAATCATCAAACTTTTTAGACCATTAGTACCTTTCGGTGAGAGGTGTTTCTGTAGAAACCGCAGAATGGTAAGCTATCGTCCTCCATGCCCTTCCATCGCCCGCCATCGTACGATGCAACTCATAACATTTTGCTTTTACTATGAACGTTTAAGCTCTTTTTTGAATTATTTTGTCATTGGCATGACGCTCAGACATTAACACGTCTAGAACAGTTGTGTTATGGAGATGATTAGAAGAGATCAACATTTCGGCATCTAGTGCCAATATTCAGTCTGGTCATGCAACTTTATATGCTGATGATCGTGATGGACAAAGTGTTGACGTATCTATTTGTCTCGGTTAGAGGTATTGATTGGACTGTCGAACTGTCACCGAAATTATTACTGCTGCCAAAATGTTGATTTCTTCTAATGAACTCCAGAACGCAACTGTTCTAGATGCGTTAATGTCTATGCATCATGTCTACGACAAAATAATTCAAATAAGAGTTGATACGAAATTCTCTGAATTGCCAAGGAGATGATTTGTTCGCTCATCGAAAGTACCCTAACTTCTACATCTAATTTAATTGAATCTATGAACCTTCTCCTTGGTCTACCACTTAGCCTAACACTCGGGACCTGTACTTCCAAATGCTTTTCGGTAGCCTTACCCATTCTAAAAAATCATATCGTTCCTGAATTGTTGTTCCTATAAACAAAAATTTCTGCGATATGCCTCTAAGAATTATCATTTTGGAATAAATTCAATTGAAAGTGTACTTTGAAATAGCCCTTTCAATTAGATATTAAAAGCTATAAATGTTTCTGCAGTTTTCCTAACTGAAACTCATATCCTCATCCATATCAGCGGCGCACACGCTTCGATCAACGTTAGCTCAAATTAAATTGAATTTAGAGAACTGAAAAAAAGTATTTTCGGTTCTCTGTTATTTTCGGCTCCCATTTAGAGAACCGAAAATACTTTCGGTTCCCCTACCAATCAAGAGTTGAATTTTTTCATTCTCGGTTGTCATTTGGGAAGCGAAAATGACAATATTCGTAGTTGGTGTAATGAAATAGTAGTTTGTCGACCATGTTGCGATACGTTGATTTTTTCAGCATCAGTCCTAATATTGTCCATACGAGCCAAAGGCGTGTTGGACAATATTTAGGACGTATGCTGAAAAAATCAAGTATCGCAACGAGGTGGACACACTGCTTTTTGCAACAAACAAATCGATTGAGAAGAAAATAACAACCAAACATAAAAAATTCACTCCACAGAAACCATTATATTTCACAGTGTACAAACAATTTTTGATCAGATTGCAATGCACACATACGACATTGTAACGTCGTATCATAGCAACAGGGGTACATTTCAGCACATGTATCAAATTTCAAAAGTCATATCGTTACAAGGTGTAAATTTGTTTCACTTCCCCTCACACTCTTAAAAAAATTGGAAACTGTTTCGATTTTGATCGCGTTACCGCATCGTGAACAACATCGAAAACAGTCGAAAATCGATTGTGCGTTGCAAAAAAGTATGTTTTCGGTATATTTTAAAATTTTGCATTTTCTATGAAGTAGCATTTATATTGCAAAAATAGTTAGTTATTAATGTAACTCGTACTCCATATGGACAATTTAGTGCGAGGTTGGAGAAAAGTCCCAGGGTGACAGACATATAAGTAGTACAAGACGGATTTATAAATTTTTATCATTCTGGAAAAACCGATTAAAGTAAAAAAAGTTCAAAAAATTTCATGATTTCATTGATTCGAACTCAAGTACACCGCATTGATAAGAGTATGCTCTGGACTGAATGTCAAAATGTTTGGTTGGGAAATAATTTTTTGTTCAATTAGACAAGCCGTGCATGGAAAATGGAGAAAAACTCTAAAAAAGTCATTCTCATCCATTTATAGGAAAGAAAACATTTTGTAATCATTCGCGAACATGTGAGACTGTGAGTGATAATCAAACAAAAATTTAAATGACTCGTTCATGTTTCCATGGTGATTTCATTCACGGTGACGCAGGACATTTAATTTCGGTATTCGCAATAACCTCGACTAATAAATCCGTAATAGTCGAGTGGGTTTGGAATATCAAATATCAAGTAACTTCTTTTTAATGCACTTTTTGCTGGTTGGGTTGACCCAGTTTTCTAGTTTTCTATTCTATTTTCCATTTTCCATTTCTATTTTTCAAAACGCATCAAAATTTTCGTCATTTTTGACATCTTTACAATTTGTGCGTTTTATGTTAATTTCCAAAATACATTCGTTGCCTACCTTTAAATTCCTATGTTACTCTGTTTTCTAAAATAGGCTAATTTAGTCGAGAATCATAAAAGCACCATTTTCGTGAGAGAATCGCTAAAATTGAATTGCGAAGAAAAGAGAGAGAGAGAATACAAGTATTTGTAATTTTCGCACTGAAAACTAGACTTAATTTGACGCTTTTTGATCAAAATTCGAAGTCGACTAATAAAACCATATTAGTCCAGTTCGAAACGTTCGAACTGGACTAATATGATTTTATTAGTCGAGTTTCATTCATAAGTTGACGTTTTTCAATGGTTGCTTCATGAAATGTTCAAGTTCATTTCGAAAAAATTGAAGAGAATAATTTTCGTGTTTTGTGCTCAAAATGGCTTTTTGTGCGAAAGATACACGCCAAAAAATTTTTTTCGCTGGAATCGATAGATATTGACTTGGGCATCATTTTAACTAATAGAAAGTGGGGTCGACGAGGCGCGTAAGTTGGTCAAAATCGAGGCGAAAGTTTTCGCCAAAAATTTTTTTACGTCGAAATCGATACATATTGACTTGGGCATCATTTTGATGAATAGAAATTGGGGTCGCCGAGGCGCGGAAGTTGGTCAAAATCGAGGCGAAAGTTTTCGCCAAAAAATTTTTTTCGTCGGAATCGATAGATATTGACTTGGGCATCATTTTGATGAATAGAAAGTGGGGTCGCCGAGGCGCGGAATTTGGTCAAAATCGAGGCGAAAGTTTTCGCCAAAAAATTGTTTTCGTCGGAATCCATAGATATTGACTTGGGCATCATTTTGATGAATAGAAAGTGGGGTCGCCGAGGCGCGGAAGTTGGTCACAATCGAGGCGAAAGTTTTCGCCAAAAATTTTTTTTCGTCGGAATCGATAGATATTGACTTAGGCATCATTTTGATGAATAGAAAATGGGGTCGCCGAGGCGCGGAAGTCGGTCAAAATTGAGGCGAAAGTTTTCGCCAAAATTTTTTTTCGCCGGAATCGATAGATATTGACTTGGGCATCATTTTGATAGCAACTCGATAGCGTAGTGGTTAACACGTCTGCTTGCTACTACGAGATTGAGTTGTCAGTGCGTTGGTTCGAAATTCAACCGCAGACAGATTTGTACCGATTGTTAGATTTGTAAACAAAACAAAACTGATTGAATCGTTCAAGTCAAGTGAAGTTGAGTGTAGTGCCATCGTACGGCTTACCGGAAAAGGCATTGTTGGGAGAACCGGTATTCTACTCCTACTAGTTTCGCTCCTAGTTACATCTCATAGATGGCACTGGGTTTGTCGCACAGCTTACCACTGGCACAGTAAAACTTTCCGGTAATGAAAGGATCTCAAAAAGTAGAACCACAAACAGCGAAACTAGTAAATAAGGATCTAGCCTCTAACCCTTCATGGGTTGTAAGGCAGATTATTATTATTATTATCATTTTGATGAATAGAAAGTGCGGTCGCCGAGGTGCAGAAGTTGGTCAAAATCGGAGGTGTTCAAATGAAATGGTCAAGAAACCAAAACATAACAAAAAACTTCTAAAACTACTGATATTCCAACAAAAACCTCTTAAAAGGTAAAGTGTGACGCAGTCCGTAATGTCCACTTCCAAAATTAATGATATCAGTGGAGGTGACGCTTACGCTGAAAATACGCAAGAAATGACGATGCAAAAAAAAACGTTTTAAAAAATTCAAATGTTTGAAATTGCGTCACAAATGCCAGAGCCAATGACGAAATAATTTTTCTGAAAGCACAGACTTAGCAAAAATTTGACGTTATTGATGCCTGACTTTTGAGGATAACTTTTTTACTGAGTTCAAAATTAATTTTTCAAACTCTTCTAAAATGTACCCAACTAACTTTATTAACTTAGTTTTTGAGAAAATTTTGCATATGAAAACTGAAAGTGTGGAAAAATTATTACGTTGATGGCTCTGGCATTTGTGACGCAATTTCAAACATTTGAATTTTTTAAAAAGTTTTTTTTTGCTGGGATTAGTATTTTCTCACCTCAAATGAGGTGCGAAAATTGATTTTTTCATGAGTAGTATATTTTCGCCCCTCATTTGGAGGTGCGAACCGAAAATGTTTTCGCACCTCCAATTGAGGTGAGAATAGTCAATTACACCACAAGGCCTACTCGTTTTCGCGTGATGTATTGAGTTTTTCACATTTGTTAGGCGAAAATTCATATTTTCTCACCTCAAATGAGGGGCGAAAATTGATTTTTTCCAAATAGTTGCCAAATAGTTGTGATAATCAAGCTACAATCATGTCTGCTTTTGCTGCAAACATGTCATGTTTATTGTTATTAAACCATGACCATTGCAAAGATTGTATGATTGTAGGAAACATAAAACTTCCAATCATAACTTCTCATGTTCCCACAAATATGTATTTTTGTGGTAACCGAGAGTTGATTACCAAAGTGAATGGTCATTTATCGGGGCGGATGGTAAACTATCAAAGTAAATGGTTTGACCGAATCACATATTTTAAGGATCTGCAATGGCATTCGGTCTGCTTTACTTCAGCGTATAAAGTTATTAACCGAATATCATGCACGACACTATACGACCACAAAATAGCATAATATAAAATAAATACGAGTCACATATGCGAAAATAAAAAAATGTAACAAAAATTTAACATTCAAATGATTTGGTTCTTTAATATTCTGCAGTGAAGTTGATATACTAAAATTTATGCCACCTGATGAAGGTGAGATGCCTAACACCACTATATAACGAAATTCGAAATCCTCAGCACGAATGCGGAATACTAAAATTCATTGAACCAAAGATCTTTACACACTAAACCGAAAAAATACCTGACTGCTTAAAGTATTTACTGTTGTCGAATTCTAGTCTAAAGGTCTAAGTTTAGGATATGTAGAAATTTACAATGGGGTATGTGTAATACATCAAAATAAATATATAACGATTTGATCTCGTGAGCCAACAAAGCATTATTTTGAAAGTCTGATTCAATGAATCAATCAAACATACATAAATATACACACAATTTTGTTGCTACCTTCATCAAAAATGGTGTGTAGGGGCTCCATAACATTGCACTAATGTTTGTGTGTAACGTTCCATATATTTTATTATTTGTTGATTTATAATCCAAGCAATATGTAGAAACACATATTGCGAAAGAAATATTGTTGGCGAACATATTAGTATGACAACCGAAGCTATATTACACATTACCGTTCTATTAGGTATCAAAATATTGTGTATTCAGTAGTTGACATGGTCAACTATAAATTTTTATTTTTTTTTCAACAATTGGATGTTCATGTTTGGCTTACTTGTTCACATATTGTGTTCGGGGTGAAAATATTTTGCCATGATTTAGGGGTTTCTGTTTGATCTAATGTTTTTATACACAATGTCACATTGTGATTGAAGACTTTTTATTTGCATGTATAACATCGTATCGGATTGGTAGCTGGTGAATTCGAGACGACAAAGAACATGTACTACTATAAATGTATTCTTATATTTTTCGACCCGTACGAAGTACGAGTCCCATCTCTTTAAGACTACGTTCGTAACCAGTCGATTCAAGGGGGGTAGTAGGAGGGGAGCATCGATCATGGTCCTTAGACGCCAAATCAGCAAAAATCATTTTTTTCCTGAATGATAATTCATTTATTCAAATAACGGATTTGAATTTGGGCAAAACCGTTTAAGAATTTTCGAAGTTATGGTCAAAAGTGGTCAAAAACGTGATTTTTGAAAGGTTGGTGAAACTTTTCAACTTACACATGCGCTATTTTAAAAATGCACATTCTTTCATTTCAAACATTAAGCATGTTTGATGAAATTCACAAACAAAACCTGTTCTGTAAACAATGAAACTGGCTATTCTGTAAAAAGCGCAGTTTTTAATTATCGCATGTGTATATCTCTGCTAAATTTGAACAGAAATAGCTCTTAAAGTTTTCAAATAAAAGGTATGGACATCAAAAAATCACGGAAATCAAATTGGTGAAAATCTGTAATGTGGTTCGGGCTGTAGAGTCCTTATCCTTAGCGTGAGTCCAACGGACGGGTTTTTCCATATTGACCTTGCAATTTCCAATCCAATTTGTGGGTGTAATTTCATGCACATAAGAGTTAAGGCAATATTTACTTAGATACGTTCGAGTATTTTTGCAACATCTGTTCTATTTGCCATATCTATTATAATGCTTAAGGATCTCTTGCATATGTTTAAAATTTGAATTCATATAAAGCAAAAAAAGTGTACACAATGACCCGCACATTATCGTAACAAGGAAAACCTTTTTCCAACGTACGTATGCCTCTTCTTTTATTCAATTTAAGCATAATGTATCAGACTGCCGAAGGAATGTTGAACACGTAGAAAAAGACCCGTCCGAAGCAACTGTGAAAAAAAATTCATAAAAGCATTTCAAAAAAACAAATTTTCAAAAAATTTTTTTTAAAAAAACTTCTAAAGAACTTTTTTTACAAAATTTCAAAGTAAATTCTAAAATTGAAATCATTTTTCAGTTATCAGTGACTGAAGTGAACGAAATTCGAGCATTTTAATTTTTGAAGCGAAATTATGAGAAATTATGCGATCAATGCAGCAATGTGTTGATAGCGGTATCCCTGTACAATTAGATGACATCGAATTGATGTCGACATTCAAGTACAAATACGAATTAATGGACATGCAGTTATGAGAATAAACAGACACAGGTATTTGTAGGTGGCAAAAAAGCGCGCGTAGTTCGTGAGAACGATAAATGCGTTAGCTTTAGCTACAAATACATGGGTTAGTATGTAAGCAACGGTTTGAAATTAGATCTGAATTGAAAATGTCCACGGTAGCTCAATTGGTTAGAGCAGCACCCCGGAAAGGTGAAGATTCTGGGTTCGGGTCCCAGTCGTGGAGTTAAAATTTTCTTTCAGATTTAATTTCAGAAATACCATTTCTCTCATAATTTCGCTTCATAAATTCTAAAATATTTTGTACAAAAATAAAAGAAAAAAAGTTTTTGGGGTAGACGAACCTTAGAACCAACCTAAGACGCTACAGAGAGACCTCGGACTCATACTTTAATGGACAAAAAAGTTTGGCTTTTTTTCTCTGCAAAGAAAACTTCATCATTTGAGGAATAAAACTGAAAAACCACCAAATATCGTGTAGTGCACTAGCGTGAATTGGGCCAAGACTCAGGACCCTACAGCCGGATCACTCAACCAATGTTCACTAATTTTTTTTTCCTTTATATCGCCTTTGTTGACTACGTTTGTTGTGTTTACGAAAAATGAATTAAATTACAAAGTAGAACACGGTGCCAACCAAAGCATTTCGTCTAGTACGTAAATTTTTTGCACTGCAAATCTAAACCGCTAAAAGCGGTCAATTAAACATCTGTGTTTATTGCTGCAAAATGCAATAACAACAAGAAACAAAGATTTTTAAAAAGATCGAGGATATGATTCGTTTTGAATCTGTGGTTCATCTTTAGTTAATGGAGGATAGGAACAGCTTAACAAACATCAACGTGCTGAAAAACGTTAAATTTATTGTTACAAATTCAAAAGACATCAGTGTCAAGATTTCTTACTTTGAAAATCCTATTCCGGCACTGGCAAAGACACTTGAATATTTCGGAAGATAAATTAATAATATTATTCTGTTTGAACGTTCGCAGTAGCATTTTATTTGTTTTCAACTTAACTTGATGAATGCCATATTTCATAAATAAATCGGGTTTGTTTGAAGAAAATATTTCACAAAGTCATACAACACCATTTAGCTCGAACACACATGCTAGAAATGTTTGTCATCAACATAAGAACGTTATTATAAATGAATTATGACTTCTGTTGACAAATCTTGGGCGTCGTCATTAAAATTTCGGTTCATATTCTACAATCTTGATATCAAAATTCAATTTTAAATTTTAAACTGATGTTTTACACATATAATATTTCTTTTTTTTTAATTAATTTATTAAAATGATTTTTATTTTCCTTGTGCTAAGGTAGCATTCAATTCAAATTTGGATCTCAATATGGTCCTTAGACCCGTACGAAGAAGAGAGAATCTTATTGGATCACTAAGGAGTTTGTTAATTTCTTGATGTCACGCTCCGTATTCGGTAATATAGTAATTGAATTGCATTTTGACAAAATTGAGTCAATACAGAAGAAATTTGTAATATATGCCTTGAGGTGTACGGATAGACGTGATAGTAACTTTCAGCTGCCCCCGTATATTGAGAGATGTAAAACTCTTGGAATCGAGACACTAGCGAGACGCAGAATAAATGCTTGGGTGATGTTTGTATTCGACATACTTTCTGATCGTTAAGATGCTCCCACGATTTCATCCCAAATAGTACCTGCAGAAAGTACAGACCCATTCAATTTTCACGAGTTAGATAAAAGATGTTCGTTTACAAATCAAAAATTGGATCGAGTCCCGTGGAAGACGGAATTGTACTCAGAATAGACGAAACGTTTGCTCTTTGAATGGACAGTGATACTCGCTTTTTGAGGAAACATAGTGATCGGGTTTCACCAAAATTTCGTTAAGTTTGTAACCAATTTTATTGACTAGTTGCGTGGCATCGACAGACCAGCGGCCAAGGGCCTCTACTGCGAAAGCGTTGAAGATGTAATTGTTAGCTTATATGCTTGTTGCGTTTATGTCAAGAGGTCAAGCAGAGTGAAGAGCCGAAACTAAATTGACGGCGGCGGCGAATTGACGAAAAAAGCCCGGCGGCGGCGGCGGGGTCGGCTAAGCCGTTGAAAAATTTGTGACTGCGGCGGCGCTCGTTTGTGCGAATAGTACGTTAAACATTATTCGCACGAGTGTGAGTGCGAGTATATGTGAGTATGTTAAATTCTATTGGACGGGACAAAATTAAATTCAAGAAAGTTTTTGAAAACGATGTTTGTTTTCAATAATTTTTTATCCTTGTTTTTGTGAAAAATAATTGAAACAATGCAAAAATATCGAACAAATTTGTTCATGTTGTTTACTTATAAGTTTTCACAAAAGAAATTTAAAACAAAGAGGCTATTGGCACCTTTTCCTTTTACGAAGTGTCACAAAAAACTGGGTGGTTTACAAAACTAAGATTTTCCTTTTAGATAAATAGATAGATAAAATTATTTTTTTCTGTCGTTCATGTAGACAGTAAGATGTACTGAAATACAACAAGTTGCATAATGAAATTTGATTATATTCTTTTCGACACCCGACAAGTATTCATTGAACGCATTTTATTTATGCTCACTACGCACATATCATGGATTGAAATTAGGATTCTTGTAGGTAGGCTACACCTACCAAACCGCCATTTTCTCTACGCCCTTCTTTCTAAATTCAAAATTCTTGATGTAATGTACATATATAATGTACATGTTTATAATTTCAATTTACTTTAGAGATGACAATGCGAGAAAACTAACGTCCTTTTGCCATTTTTATCGGTTTAACATACTATTCACACGCGCGTGCGATTAGTGTTTAACGTACTATTCGCATGCGCGTGCGAATAGTGTTTAATATACTCTTCGCACGCGCGTTCGAATAGTATCTGCCTTGATGAAAATCGTAGAACTACCACGTCTATGTCTTCTTCTAATCATAATATTTTAATTTAACTTAAACATAGACGAAGGAGAAGGTATAGATTCAATCAAGTCAGACTTAGGAGTTAGGGGACTTTCACTGGACGGGAGATGGAAGGAGATAGTTTTCCTTGGCAGGGGATAGGAGGGCATGGAGGAGGGTGGTTCATCCATCGTCCTAGGGTTGCATCTTAAAGACCTCACATCGAAAGGTAGTACCGGTCTATAAAGTACGATGATGATGACTTAAACATATTCAAGGGACCCGTATGCATCAGAATAGATGTGGCAAATAGAATTGATGCTGCGAAAATACTCGAATGTGTTTAGGTAAATATTGTCTTAACTCTGAAGTGTATGAAATTACGACCACATTAAATTGTATTGGAAATTACCGAAAGGACAAAATTAAAAACTTATCCGAAGCAACGGTGGAAAAAACCCTTCCAAAACCCCAAAATTTACCCCCAAATAGACAATGATGTTCACCTTAGTTTGCTAGGAGAGGCCTAGAACACATACTTCCCTAGACAAAAATGTTTTCCTCAATTTCTCTGCAACATAGCAAAAACAATTTTTTTTGGTTAGGGCCGACCTGAGGCCCTCTTCAGCCCTAAGGCCAGATACTCGGTACTCGATTGCCTCTCAAAAAGAATCAACAAAATTGGTTAGGATTTACCCGAATTATGTAAAAAAACATATGCAAACATACGCATCAGAATAGATGTGGTAAAGAGAACAGATGTTACGAAAAGACTTGAACTAAATCTAAATAAATATTGCCTTATGAAATTACGTCGACATTAAACTAATTGCCAAAAGAGCAAAATTGAGAAACCCGTCCAAAACAACTGTGAAAAAAAAAATTATCGACACAAATTTTCACAAAATTTAAAAAAATCATACTTCATATTGACAAAAACGTTCCCCTCAATTTACTCCACAACATAGCAAAAGAAATTTTCATCACTCGAACCACGAAAATCTTAATTTTCACTTCCCAAATGGGAGCCGAAAATGAAAAATTGCAGACCTCAGTAAGCTAAGAGATGCGAAAATAATTTCGGTTCTCTAAAATATTTTCGGTTCTTAAAAGAGAGCCGAAAGTAACTGATGAAAACAACATGATGATTGCATCAGCAATTTCGTTGTGTTGAAAATTTGAGTTTGGGAAGTGAAAAATTATGATTTCCACGAGAACCATGATGAAAAATTACGTGAATCACAAGGGATGACGTATAAAAATTCAATCTGTGCGATGCAGCCCTTTCCTTCGGCGCGGGTAGCAACTCTCACACAGGGTTGAATTTTTATACTTTCATCCCTTGTGATCCAAATAACTATTTTTGCGCTGTTGTCGGCCTTAGGACCCATACTTTCATGTGCAAAAAAGTGTGGCTTTTTTTCTCTACAACACTGTACAGAAAACTTCATCATTTGAGGAATATGCATGAAAAACCACCAAAAATATCGTGTAGTCTAGCAGCTATAATGAGACCATTTTGATCTCATCATTGTCGTGGAATACTCCACTCAAACTCCACTGGTTCGATAAATAGATAATCGACACACACATCATAAAATTCTATTAAGACTCCGCGAGCAACAAATTCAAATATAATTAAAAGAATTCGACTCACACCTCATCATTAACGCATCACACGAGCGTTAATTTAATGTACTAAATAGAAATATATGCTCCACCCTTTTTCGAGCATTATGTAAAGAGACTACTTCGCGCGTATTTTCAAACGAAATCGTCTCTATAATAATAGAGGTTCATTCACTCTCTGAGAGGATTCTAGTTGGACGGTTGCACCAGATCGCTTCTCGTACAACCGTACCAGATCAAACACACGAAGAATTTTGAAATTACAAATTGAATTTGCGTACAATAAAGTTTAAGTAGATCCAATAAGGATCCAACATAAATAGTGAATTTTATTGCGCACTGGAGAATCACTTGGCCATCAGCGGCGATTGTTTTGCTGAAATACAAATTAAGGAATTTGGTCGTTACTCTGGTGAACATTATTCATTTGGATCACGCAATCAGGATCTCATAGTCGAAGCAAGCATTGGTTGGTTAGGCATTAGAAGAGGAGTTGGTATCGATTTGTCGTATTATCTGCGGAGGAGAGTTCATTACAAAGTGTATCACAGGTATGAGTTGGATCTCCTGAGATTATAAGGAATTTGTTGAACGTATTTTGAGTTGAATTGACATTCATAATTGCCGTTCATTTGTGAACGGAACTGTGTGTTCTTTCTGGTGTCGAGCCAGCTGGGAAGTACATTACACAGCGTGAGTTGGACCAACACTAAAGACCGTACAGCTCGGGTTACTCAACCAATTTTCACTTATTTTTAATTTTTTTTGTGATTTCTAAAAGTCCATATCTGTCATTCAAAACCTTGAAGAGCGATTTCCGTGCCAATTTCGCAGAGATATAAGTCAAAAAGTTTTTCCACCCTTGAAAAAGCCACGTTTTGACCACTTTTTCGACCGATTTTACTCATATTCAATCCCGTAATAAATATTTTCAATTACATCGACTACGAAAATTGTTACTTTCGCTTCTCAAATGGAATGCGAAAATTCAAAAATCGAGTTCTCACTTGTAAGTGATGCGAAAGTACTTTCGCCCTTCTAAAAGGAACCGAAAGTAATTCTAATCTAATTTTATAAGAAAAAAACGCTGCCAAAATGTCGTTGCAACACCTCGAAATTGTTTTTCGCAAAATTTATTTTTCTTTGAATGAAAATGTGTTGCAATA
Source organism: Pseudolycoriella hygida (assembly GCA_029228625.1). NCBI lineage: Eukaryota > Metazoa > Arthropoda > Insecta > Diptera > Sciaridae > Pseudolycoriella > Pseudolycoriella hygida. The sequence continues at coordinate 133,300,159 of CM055406.1, forward strand.
TCATCAAAATCAACTTTTGTGATTGAGAAAAATTATCACTGCTGTAGGCTACACCCTTTAGTATCTAATAGTATATTAAAACACAAGGGCTGTAATTTGAGATCTCGTATCTGGGAGGGGTTGAAGATCTAGTTGCATCAGTCCGAGGCTCTTTAAGCCCTCCTAGATACGAGATCTAAAATTACAGCCCGTGTGTTATATGTATGATATTTTACAACACGAGGGCGTCAAACTTCAGTTTATTATAGTCCTGAGTGTTATAAATAATATTATTACAGCCTGATCATTTTATTATTTTTTAGAAGTTACAATTTTTCATAATTTCGGTTTGTTTACATTCTTAAAGTGTTATCGTAGTAGTAGGGAATTTCAAATATGCTGCATTTAAATATAGCTATTTGTCATTAAATTAAGTTTTTTTAAATTTTGTTATATGGAATTGTTAGTGATTTTCAAAAATGATTTAATTTGGGAAGCAAAAGTAATAATATTCGTTGTCGTTGTAATGAGCTCTATGGATCACACGGAATGATTTAAAAAATTCAACCTTGTGCGATTACCGCCCTTACCTTCGGCGCAGGCTGCAAACTTCGCACGCGGCTGAAATTTTTTATATTCATCCTTTGTGATCCAAATTACTAATCGATTATCTTTCTTGAAAAAAAAAGTTTGAAAACCGGATAAGATTTACCCGATTCCCCCTTTCCTCGAAATTCGACTGGTTACAACGTCGTAATAAACGCATAGGCCCCGTTTTCGAAGAACTTCGAGTCTTCGCATGGGTCTAATCACGTTGGGCCCTAGTAGAGACTCAGTTTTAAGGTCCGGCTGCGTCCAAGGGCTTCAATCAAAAAATTTTCTTCCATTAAATGTGAGACATTCTTTGACCTTTCAATAAATTTTTTTTTGAAAATGGAAGAGATTTAATCGAGTTATGTACGAAAAACCAAACAACACTCAAACGGCCCTAGTTCGGTGGCCTTTGGCCCGACAGTGCTCAGATTCAATCCCATAAAAGCAATTTTGTTTATCTTTCAAAGATTTTGATCGTCCAGTTGTAATCGAACTTTCGCGGTGACGGACGGATAAAATTGTCTTTGCATTCTTCTTTTATTTAGACCCTGAAACGAAAAAGTAACCAACTCCCAGGTCGACCACTTTTCGAAGAACTTCGCTCTTCGTACGGATCTAAAGACCAACTGCTAGTCATGATGCATATTAAACAGAGTGGTAATTAGTGTATTTTGTCAATCAAAAGACTCAATAATATGCGCGTATATAATCATAAAATTTTGCTTCATTAAAGTTCGTCATAAAACCCGATTGATGACAATCCATCTTTCTTATCTGAAAATCCAAATTTTCCTACCAAAAATTTTCTAATAAAAAACATATATACGGAGACCCGTACGTATCAGAGCAGATGGAGCAAATAGAATACATATGGCAAACAGAAGATATGTTGCAAAAAGACTCGAACGTATCTAAGTAAATATTGCCTTGACTCTTGCAATTACGTCCACAGTAAATAGGATTGCAAGTTGCCGAAAGTGCAATATTGAAAACCCCGTCCGAAATAAGAAACCCCCAAAATTTCAAAAAAAATTCTAGACAAATTTAAGAAAATACTGCTCTAAAAACCTCATCATTACAGGAATATTCACGAACTATAGTCTAGGGTTACGTAGTGTGAGTTGGGTCCACACTAAGGATCCTCTAGCCCGAATCACTCAACCAATTTTCACAATATTTTCATTGCGATTTCTGGAAGACCATATCTTTCGTTCAAAGCCTTGAAGAGCGATTTCCGTTCTAATTTAGCCGAGATAGACTCGAACGTATCTTAGTAAATATTGCCTTAACTTTTAAGTGTATGAAATTACGTCCACATTAAATTGGATTGGAAATTGCATGTAGGGCAATATTGAAAATCTCTTTTTTTTTTATTTAATAATCAATTTTCGGTTAAAAATGTTAAAATTGACAAAATAATGGAAACTGATGATATTCAATATAAACTAGACGCTTTTTAATTGAGCAGGATAAGTGATGGGTATGGAGCTGTAGATTGAGGTGATGAACTAACAATAAAAAAGATGCTTGATACTTGACAATACGTAAGACTAAATTACTAAAATAACAAAAGAAAAACATAATGGTAGTGGCTAGAGGTCGGTATTATAAACTAGAGTATGACTATCATGGTAGCCATGGTGGTAAAGCAAAAATTTGTCATCAGCAGTGAGGATTATTGAAAATCTCGTGCGAAGCAACGGCCCAAAAAAACCTCTCCAAATCCCTTAAAAAAGCCCAAATATTAAGAAACAATTTAAAAATAGATTTAAAAAAAATCACTAAAAAAATTTCTTCCTACTAGGGCCGGTCTCAGAACCGACCTAGAGCACTTAGAAGAGGCACCTGATCGATTCTTCCATGAACAAAAAAGTTAGCTTCGTTTTTCTCTACAACATTGCACATAAAACCTCATAATTAAAGAAATATTCACGAAAAACCACAAAATATCGTATAGGGTCGCGTAGCGTGAATTGGGCCCTCAGACCGAAGCACTCAACATATTATCACTAATTTAATTTTCGTGATTTTCCGATGTCAATATCTTTTATTTAAAATCTTCAAAATCGACTTCCGTTCTAATTTCGCAGAGATATAAGTCAAAAAGTTCCACCAACCTTCAAAAAACCACGTTTTCTACCAATTTTTCGACCGTAACTTCAAAAGTTTTCGATTGATTTTGCCCAAACTCAATCTTGTAATTAATTTCTTTTTTCAAAATCGAATATGATTTACCCGATTTATGGGTCTTGGCTGAGTCCAAAAGATCAAAACTAAAAAAAGTTTCTTCTATAAAATGTCAGGCATGCCCAAACCTTTCAAACAAAAAAAAATTATGAAAATCGGAAAATATTTACTCGAGTTATGTACAAAAGACCAAAAACCACTTAAAGGCCCAAGCTTGTCCATGTCCAGATTCAATCCCAAAAAAAGATTTTTCGAATTATCGCGGTGACGGACGGATAAAATTGTTTTTGCATTTTTCTCTTATTTCTACCCTGAAACGAAAAAGTAACCAATTCCCATTCGAATGTTTACAAAAGTCGTGGTAAACGCATAGAACCTCTTTTCGAAGAACTTCGTTCTTCGTACGGATCTAAAAACCACGCTCTTGACCACTCAATCAATTTTTCGACTATCTTTCAGAACAAAAAAAAACGATTTACGAAAAAAGTATAAGATTTACCCTTTTTATGTAGAAAATACGTGTGAGGCACTAGTACAGACTCAGTTTTAGGGGACTGGCTGAGTCCAAAGGCTCAAAATCATAAAACTGTTCGGCATTCAAAAACTGAAATCGACTGTTTACAAACGTCGGGTAAAGGCAACAGACATCTTCGTAAAGGTCTAAAAAGGTTACGCAGACCCGCACGACGTCGTATAAGTAAAATTTGTTTTAAAAAAATCCTCCTCTTAGATCTGCACCATTAACTTGAATTTCCATCGACTTGAACTCCATCCCAGACAACTCACCCAATTTCCAAAGATTTACAAGTTTTGGAGATCAAATGCTTTCATTTGACGCCAAAATGAACAATTTCCGTGCTATACTTGCTGAGTTATTTGCGAAAAAGTTTCACCTACCCTCGAAAAACCATGTTTTGGTCACTTTTTCGACCATATCTCTGGAACCACTTGAACGATTTTGTTCCACTCTGAGTTATGGGAAATTTGTACCTTTCAGGAGAAAAAAGATTAAGGTGATCGGTTGAGCCATTTAAAAAAAAAGTGGAGACAGACGGACATTTTTTTGATTGCCGATTCGTCATATTTAGACGATACCTCGATCTACCCCATGTTACAATAAAATTGTTTGTACTAAACGTATAGGACCTCTGTACTTCGTACGAGTCCAAAAATGATTTTTTGATAGACTCGGTATTCCATAAACAATGCTTCCCTTCACTTTGGAACACAAATTGCACATTCCGTATTATTGTAGTATTTTGAAAAAAATACGCATGCGACATATTCGTATAAAAGCGTCTTCATGCGAAACATATTATAGATACGATAATTTTCATATTGCTTATAAACGCAAAAAAATTACAAAACGTCTTCTGCTTCATATAACACTTTTATGGCTATATTTAACAGTAAATTGCTATAAAAAGAATATAAAGTCTTTCAGATATGATTAAACAGATTAATGAAAATATTCCAAGCATGTTCTTGGTTTTGTTGACTTTGTTGGAGCTTCTCGTTCATTCATTATAGCTACTTTTGGATATGTTCCTGTCTATTTAATCCAATCCATGACAATCTCAAGGGTACGAAAAAAACATAATAACAATTTTATTGAATTTTACCAATTAGCCATTCAGACACTTGCGGTCGGAAGATGATATATCGTGTTGGAAACGAATTTCGCCATCCCGCTGGGCGATATTTTTCGTTTACTCGAACGAAATCTAAATAACTATTGCCTTGACTCTTGAGTATATGAAATTACAAAATCAACTTATCCTTCCAGAGCTAAAATTTGAAAACCTAAAGAAACATAATTTATTGCTTACGAAAATCCAAGATGGCGCCACTCTGACAGCTGGCAGACATTTTCTGAAGATCCAAAAAAATCTATTAATCAAAGTCTATAACATTCTAGAAGAAACCAACTCTCTAAGTATGTCATCCCGGAGCTAAAATTCGAGATCCTATACAAAATTGACTACTTTTCCAGATGCCACGACTTTTCCATTTCACCCGGAAAACCTGCCTATTTTCATTTGGGGCCAAGACTAATGTTCAGTAAAAATTTCATGAAGATCGGCTGCCTACTTCTTGAGATCCTGATCTGTGAATAGATTATGATGATGATACAGAGTAGCCTGAAGGAATTTTACAGTTTGGATAATCTTGTTTTGGTTCAATTCATATGGAAATTCGTGAATGTCAAAACGCATAATGTTTAACTGTTCACCGAAAAAAATTTTTTCTGATCACCAGGAAATACAGCTTTGATCACCAGGAAACTGTAACAGTTTCTTAGGGTCAGATGTATTTCCAAACATTTTTTTAAAAGCGGGTAATATGTCGCTAGAAAAGCTACCTACATGTAGATGTCACATTAATTTAGTTTTGTTTTGCGTTGGTGATCACAAGTGAATTTTCTGGTTATCAAAAATTATTTTTCGGTGGTCGCTATAATACTACTCATTTTAAAATGCCAAACCTCAGCCAATTTCCAATCGATATTTATAAGTCTGGGCTCGCTTGAAAGCTGCTGCGACGTCGTTTTTGTAAAAATTTTAGGGCAAGAGGGGCCAGGGAGAAAATTTCAAAAGTTCGCCTTTGTATGGTCCCCAAAATTTTGTATGGGTTTTTTGGGCTTGTGGACCTTTTTTGAGGTGTGGTGACTGCGTCACGTCATTTGCTACAGCTTCTGGCATGATCTTCCAGATTTCCCCCCCCCCCCCCCACGCCGCGCTTGTCCTGATATCGATGAAATGACCAATAATAATAAAACAATAAAATCGTTCAGTTGAAACATTCATATGGTCGCTAACAGGAAACAGAATTGAAAAATCTTATACTTCTCTATAGTAAAACCCAAGTTAATCGCAATATAGTCGTAGTCTTTGTTCCTATTATTTATCAGTCTAAAAAAATGTGACTTTCGAGCTCTAATAACTACTGACACATAAACAGCAACCATTATTTTTAATGGGAGAACTGTTTAAAGTAAAAAGCAATATTGCTTTTCCTATCATAAAAGTTTATATGTCTTACAACAACGAAAAATAGTTTTTAAGTTTTTGATAACGAATAAGAGTGCGAAGTACACTTGTAATTTCTCCAGAGGGGTGTTAAAGCTTTGATACTTTAAAACTGACCATGTCTTTTATTATACGAGTGTTTATGTGTTGTTATTGCTCAAGTTTGTTGATATTTATATTGACCACCATGAGTGTGCAGATATTTTTCAGACAATACAACACTCCAAGGTATTAATATACTTTCTAATATATTAGAGTTAGTATATTAACTAGAAGCTAAGCTCGATATTGGACTAGTACTTTTTATCGTCTCTTCAATTCTCTTGAAAAATACAGAAAAATATAATGGCTACGAAGCCATCTTTTAATAGGAAAATTTGTGTTCTTTTTTGTATGGAACTTCGAATAGGCCGTTAAGTTTGAATGTTGTTTTAGGTTTATTTTCAATTTTGCTGGAAAGCTGTCAACTTTTAGCAGACTTTCTCTGAAAAAATATTTGATTAATGTGAAAAGAAATCGGTTGTGAAAAGCATTGTGTCGAATATTAACCAATAATTAAGTCAGTCAATATATTTGAGTTATGAAAAAAAATATTCGAAGAAACACGATAGCATATTTTAAGGTCTTTTGATTAAAAACAAATTAATATTTCCTGAATGTTTAATTTGTGGTGCGCACGTGGTAAAGCGATATACCCATGAGGGAAGTTAACACCATACGTTTAAAAAATTCAAGTATGTTTTCAGACACAACGTTGTTTTGACGCGTTTCCACAAAGATGACAGTTGTCACATGAAAATCAAGTAAAAGGAAAACGGTCAAAATCGAGTGAATCATATTTTCTTAGAATCACTGCAATAGCTTATGTTTATTTATAATTAATGAAATTTAATCGCGATAATTAGACCCGTACGAAGTACGAAGGTCTGATGCGTTTGCTACCACGTTTGTTACATTGCGAATTCGAACCCGGGAGTAAGGGGGAAACTTTTTTTGTTGCCTCCAGATGACAAATCAGCGAAAAAAAACAATGTCCGTCTGTCGGTCTGTCTAAAAACGAGTCTCTGCTAGGGCTCTATGTGTTTTTTGTACATAACTCGAGTAAATTTTTACCCATTTTCAAAATTTTTTTTTTTTGTTTGAAAGATCTCGGCACGGCCGACAATTTATAGAAGAATTTCCGAATGTGCTTAGGGCTCAAGTGGGCCTCATGTCGATCCTAATGTCCTACGGGTCCCTTCATATGTTTTATAATTTGTCTAGTATTATTTGATCACGAAAAAATTTCTTGTGAATTTTTTGGCGTGTAAGATTTGGTCCACGGCCCTTTACTACCGTATGGCCATGATGTTCTTCTATAACTATCAGAATTTCGTAGATCCAAAGAAATTACCCAAGGTAATGTCAAAAGCCCTACCGAAGTATGTCGCCCCCTCCAAAATAAAAAACAACGTCGAAGCAGCTTTCAAACAAGCCCTCAATCATCAAAATCGGTTGAAAATTGGCTGAGATATCGAGGTTTGAAAATGACATTTTTGTATGGAGAAATAATTTTTCTATTGTTCTCATCATTATGGAAACTTTTTTTCTGATCTGTCGGTTTCTATCTATCTATCTATGTTCTATGTTCTATCTTTTAATAATTTTCGATCTCGATCGGCTGTCTAGATCTTCCTGAAATTTTCAGGGAACGTCAGTCTCGGCCCCAAATGAAAAATTTCATATGCTGCTTTTCCGGGAAAATTCTGGAAAAGCACCGGCAAGTGGAAAAGTGTTCAATTTTGAGGGTTTTTCGGTAATGCTCGGAGTTTTCGAATTTTAGCTCCGGAGTGACAATAGCTAGAGAGTTGGCTTCTTTGGGAAAGTTATAGAGTTTGGTCAGGAGAATTTTTTGGGATCTTAAGAAAATGGCTGCCAGCGGCCAAACTGGCGACATCTTGAATTTTCCCAAGCAATAAATTAGATTTTTTTTGGTTTTCGAATTTAAGCTTCGGAATGACAATACTTAGAGAGTTGGTTTCTTCGGGAAACTTATAGAGTTTGATAAGGAGATTTTTTTGGGATTTTCAGAAATCTGCCAAATTAACGCCATCTTGGATTTTTGTAAGGTATAAATTATGCTTCTTTGGGTTTTCGATTTTTAGCTCCGGAGTGATAACACTTAGAGAGTTGGTTTCTTCTACAAAGTTGTAGAGTTTTATCAGGGGAATTTTTTGGTATCATTAGAAAATGGCTGCCAGCTGTCATAGCGACGCCATCTTGGATTTTCTTTTATGCTTCTACGGTTTTCGAATTTTAGCTCCGGAAGGACGCTACTTAGAGAGACGGTTTCTTCTACAAAGTTATGAGTTTTATCAGGAGAATTTTTTGGATCATAAGAAAATGGCTGCCATCTGTTATAGGGGCGCCATCTTGGATTTTCGTTTATGCTTTTTCGGTTTTCGAATTTTAGCTCCGGAATGATGCTACTTAGAGAGACGGTTTCTTCTAGAAAGTTATATAGATTCATCAGGAGAATTTTTTGGCATCATTAGAAAATGGCTGCCAGCTGTCAAAGTGACGCCATCTTGAATTTTTTGCTATCTTCTGAATTAGAATAGCTAGACAGTTGGTTTCTTCGGGAAAGTTATAGAGATTGGTGAGGAAAATTTTTTTGATGAATAGAAAGTAGGTTTGCCGAGGCGCGGAAGTTGGTTAAAATCGAGGCGAAAGTTTTCGCCAAAAAATTTTTTTCGTCGGAATCGATAGATATTGACTTGCGCATCATTTTGATGAATAGAAAGTGGGGTCGCCGAGGAGTGGAAGTTGGTCAAAATCGAGGCGAAAGTTTTCGACAAATTTTTTTTTTTTCGTCGGAATCGATAGATCGGAGAAAATTTTTTTTGGAGAAATTTTTTTTTGGAGAAAATTTTTTTTTCGGAGATATTTTTTTTCTAAGAAAATTTTCTTTTTTGAGAAAATTTTTTTCAAAAAATAGAAATTTTTTTAACAACTGAAAACTTCCAAAACGACTGATATCACAACAAAAACCTTTTTAAAGGTAGAGTGTGACGCAGTCCATAAGTCCGCTTCCAAAATTAATGATATCGCTTGAGATGACTTTATCGCAGATAATACGCAGAATTTCGTTTGAATGGAACCTTGTGTTAAAAGTTTTGATTTCCTGAAAAAATTATAGCGCTTTCTTCGAAACAAAATAACGTTTTGTTAAAAAAAATTGCGTCACAAATGCCGGACCCACCAGCGGAATAATTTTTCAATACTTTCAGTTTTTACACGCAAAAATTTAAATTTACTCAAAAAAATCTACGCAATAAGAAACAAAAGTCAAATTTTTGCAGCGCAAAAACTGAAAGTACAGAAAAATTATTTCGTCGTTGGGTCCGGCATTTGTGACGCAATTTTTTTTAACAAAACGTAATTTTGTTTCAAAAAAAGCGCTCTAATTTTTTCAGGAAATCAAAACTTTTAACACAAGGTTCCATTCAAACGAAATTCTGCGTATTATCTGCGATAGCGTCACCTCAAGCGATATCATTAATTTTGGAAGCGGACTTACGGACTGCGTCACACTCTACCTTTAAAAAGGTTTTTGTTGTTAAGAGTTTCTGTATAAAAATTAATAGACGTATTTGATGGAATGCACGCAACACAAAAAAAAAATTTAAAAAAAACTTGCTAAAAACTAGGATTTGAACAGAAAATTCTGGAAAAAATGAAAATGATGTATAAAAATGAAATAACAAAATGAGCGGAGCACATCGTTCTACGATAGTTCATTCGATTTTCAGCCTACTCTAAGAACTCAAATAGTGTACGCTGTTATTTTTTTGTTTTCAAAATGTTTAATGTTTAATTGTTTGTTTCAACGACCGAGTGCTACTACGTTAAAGCATAGTACAAGTGAGGTCATGTAAACAGCCTGTAACACAAGGACGATTACACAATCTCGCCTACGGCTTGATTTTGCAAACTTCGGCCTTCACAAATAAAATCGTGGATTTTTCGTGAAATTCGTGAAATTTTTTCTCGAAAAATTTCGCTCTAATGTGTATATTCTCGGACAGTGGCTAGGAATATGAACATTTCCGGACAGTTACTGCAATTTGATGGAGAAATGACAAATGGAAACCAAAAACGATTAAGAAAACTCAACGTATCATCGCGTACACGACAAAAATTTTAATTAAGTACTTCCGATAATATCATAATAAAACCGATGTGCTTTGAAATATTTTTTATTTCAAAAAATCCGAGATATAGAAATGATAAATTAACAGATTGTATGTTGGAATCGTTGTTATTTTGAATGAAAAAAGAAATATTAATTTTTGTGACACCTAAAAAATGTACAAAGGTTCTTTTTTCAAATGGGAAAATTTAATAAAGAAAATTTATACTAACATTCTGTCACGTGGAGTGTTGAATGGAAGGTATACGTATAATATTGTTTTAAAAATACGAAAATTGTGAATTATGTTTTACAATTTATATGAAAAAAATTTAAATAAGAAAATGTGTAATACGACCAAAGTCAAATCTACCGATATATAGAACGTCGTTGACATCATACAAAGAAGAGCTTATAACTTCATATACGAACGAAAAAGCAGTACACACATACTCAGAGCTCATACTCACTCGTATCTACACTTTTGTTTAACATCATCATGGCAGTTATATTACTTTTATATGCAATGATGTCAACCTCGATTTTCCAGTTTAAACCAGAGCACATTATATTTGGGTACCACATAAAGGACGTATACACAACGATTCCTATACTGTACTAAAATTGTTCTAATGCTATTTTGTTGCGTAAATGTAACTTTTTTGTATGCTATTTTTGGTTGCGAAAAGCGACAATTATTGTAACCAGAAAACCAGTGACGTAATAGTAATTTATGCAACAAGTTGCAAAAAGAAAAATTTTTGTAAAGAGATGTGTAAACACATCGTGAGACAAAAATTTTCCGTTTCGCAACGTGTTTCATACAACGTTTTATGCAAAAAGTACTTGTGAGTGACAAAAAGTATATATGAAATTCCTTTTCGCAACAAGTTGCATAATGGAATTTCATATATACTTTTCGTCACTCTCAAGTATGCGCTGGATAAACAGTATTTACGTTTCGATACGATACGTTTCGATGATTTTCAAGCTCGCTTTGCTACAGTCATTTACGTTGAGAAGTTTCCCCTAATAAATATTCTATATTGTTTTTGCTATTGTCAGAACACACAATGGATACTTTTTAATGTTATTGACAGTAGTCTGAAAATTTTGTTCCTACTGACGAAAAACCGCTTACTTTGCAAGTCGTTTTCTTAGCACATGCTAGAAAGACATATTTGTATTAGTTAGGAATATATTTTTTTGTGTGCGTCCAAGTCGTGAAATATCAGCACTGGATAAAATAATTTACTTTCGCGGGACGTAAGCAAAATAACCGTCGCGTCAGTAACAGAAAATTTACTATTTCGTATACTGCGACAAGTTTGCGAATAATATTTTTGAGGTAAAAGGTCTAAATTCTTTTCAGATTATTAAAGAATGGAATAATACACATGTTCGACAACATGAAATTCTCTAATAAAATTATTCTTTTTGTTATTGAAGTGACATACCCATCGTATACCAAACTTTCCTACTTCAAAATATCTTTTTTTCGTTTCGTGAAATATCTTACGCGCCATTTTTCTGTCTACATTACACAGTGAAAATGTGACTTTTATATGAAGTTCATGTTATGATTATGATAATTTATTACACTATTTATTTTGTGGCATTGTAGTGTTTGTTATGAGAGCAGGTTTTAATATTAAATAAATAATCTTTAATGTTACAATTTTGCGTAATAGCGTTCGTTATTTTCTTCGTTTCCTTTTTTTTACAAAAAAAAAATGTTACAACCCAAACTTAATCAAAACTGACTGCAGAGGTATGTTCGTTCTTATGATTTTCATATAGAAATTTAATAAAATTAAATGTCGTTTCTTATATTTTTTCCTGACGTATAACACAAAAAATTGTGGAGAAGCAATTCCTTTTTTAATATCTAAGAAAAATATTAACAAGCTCTTTGTGAGAGAATGAAGAAAAAAGTCATCGAATTTCATATTTCAACTTTTTGATTGGTTCTTGAGTAGCTACATACGTGCCGGAATGCTAATATACAGGATTTGGTTTTAATTCTGACAGTCATTTAAATGTACACAAATAGTAATTTTCCTACCTAGTTTTGTAACTAAAGTTTTTTCAGCATTAGTCCTAAATAGTGTTCGCACGAGCCAGAGGCGAGTGTGGACACTATTTAGGACGTGTAGGGTAGGAACAACGTTTTCTGCATTTCAATGCCGAAATAGACAAATCCAAACAATAAAATTTCTATTTCGATCACAATTTCCTTTTCATTGCATTTTTAATGTCAATTAATATTGAGTGCTGAAAAACTTTTCCGCCATCAAATTTGAGTGCTGAAAAACTTTTCCGCACTCACTCAAATCTGAGTGCGGAAAAATTGACCTTTTCCGCACTCAAAGCAGTATTGAAAATTGTCGTATTTCGACATTGAATTGCAGAAATTATATTAACACATTTAACCTGATTGTCGTAACAAGTACATTCTACATGTCTTGTGTACATTATGCAGATGAACATGAAGTACGTTTCAGACATAAAACGGACGTAAAAATGTTCTGGAGTGTTGTACAAGCCCAACTCCTTTTTTGGGTGCAGGGTCTTGAACGGGTCGTCTGTTACTTTGATGCCGCCGAGAGAGCGCCTCTGAAGCTGAGAGAGTTGGGAATGTATTTCCCGTTCATTTGAAAGTGTTTGCATAATATGCCACATTCTCATTGACGAAAAACAGCGGTTAAGATAGCCTGTAGATGTAGGTAATCTAATAATTAATTATCGTTCTAGGCACATGCATTTTAGTACTCGCTTAGTTTTCCTGATTTTATTCCTGAATTATACCAAAAAATATTTAAAATTCATTAATTTATTCCTAGCCAGGCTTCGGATTTTTTTTTTATTTTGCAAAAATCAACACGTAATAAGTTCAGAAAGTCTCAGAGAAAAAGCTAATAAGTCTTTTACACCGTAGGATACTTTATAACAGTAAGTCATGTCAGAATCGCAAAAATTAAATGTGATAGTAACCTGCATTATATACACCGTCTCCAAAATTACTCCACAAAACTCATATAAAATTCCTATCAACAAAAAGGAAGCTTTTGATGAACCACATCGCATCATAAGAAAGTTAATGTGTATGTAGTATAATGTATTACCTTTAAGAAAATGTGAAATGTGTGTGTTGTGCGACTTCATATTCCTTAATAATTCTAAAGTTTTCTGTAAAAATTGCCTCATTAAAATGCTATTTGGTGGAAAACTTTGCCACTTGTAATTTAAATTAATATGTGAGGTTTAAATTGTGGCACACCGTTGTTACTATACAATGACGCCACACACCGAATGAAAGTGTTTTAATAATAGGCAATATAAGTATAGCTTTCACAAAAAGTCACACGCCGTTGTGAGTAGGGAAAATTTTCTTCGATAGACCGAACAAAAACTTGTATTTTGAATCACAACAAAAACTCTTTTTAAAAGGGAAACGTGACGCAAGTCCTCGTCCCTTCTTCCAAAACAACTGATATCAATTTGGGTGACGCTTGCAGCTTCGGAACGCAAAAAATTCTTTTGAAATATTTTCACTTTTGATTAAAAAAATGCGTCACAAATGCCGTTCTCGCCAATGTAATAATTTTTCTACGCTTTCAGCTGATACACTACACACCCAACCCAACAACTTTCCCTTTGACACCAAAGCTCTATCTCGAACACACAACCATTGCCTCATACAAAATGTGCTAACACACACACTACACACACAAACACATACATATGGGCTTTATGTGGCGCCTTCTAAGAACCCTGGCGCCCAAACGAGGCCGGTACCCCCCCCGATTTTTTTTTTTAAATCTCACATGGCGTAGAATGCCCACCCGAAGGTCCCTTTAAAATTTCACGAGCCAAAAAAGTCGGTTTTCATACAAATGGCCCTGTAACTAACTAACTAACGTAGGATGTTTGCATTAACTTTGGCTTCTATGAAACAGCACTTTTTGTATAGGAAATGATCATTTTCTAAAGGTCGTATCTTCGGATCCACCGAACCGATATAAATGAGTGAAAAGACACTTCGCCTTAGAATTTTCCGTAAAAATATTTTCCGGGGGGTACGTCGCAAGGGGGGGGGGGGGGGGGAGGAAGTCAAAACGTAGCTGTATATATGGTTCCGAAGTCTACGAAAAAGTTTTCCGAATTTTTTGATCGTATGGGGACTTGCGTCACGGGCGCATCGCTACCGCGCGCCCATTATCTACCAAATTCATAACTTTTTTGAACTTGATGTGGAAACAATGACTATTATTATATAGACTGCAATAAATGCAAAAATTTCTTTTATTTTATTTTTATTTACATTTTATTTTATATTTTATTTACAGAATTTCCTGGAGGTAACTCCACATTCTATCATTTGATACTATAATCTATCAATTGGACCCGATTTCTACAAAAAAAATTTCTCAGTTTTGTGTGATCAAATTCTTTCAATTGAAACCAAAATGAACAATTTTCGTGCTGTACTTGCCGGACATTTTTTTTATTGCTGTTTCGTGATATTTAGACGATAATAAATGTATCCTCCCAACTCCCAACTCCCACCTCGATCTACCCCATGTTACAATAAAATGATTTGTCGCGAGGGTCCAAAAAACGCGTCACGAAAACGTATAATTTAGGTGGGAAAATTTTTATATCCACCAAAATAAATCCGAAATAATGAACACCGATATTGCACCCCTTTTGTCACCACTCTTCAACTTTTAAACAATTAACAATAATCGGATGAAACTCAATGTCTGTTACTGTTTATACGTATGTATGTGATCGTGTGATCTTTCTTATTAATGTTAAGGAAGGACGGGAATTTGATTTGATTTGATTTATTTATAAATACTATTCGAGAAATACAAAAAATAAAATTTGGCTCTCCACTGGGAGACTCACATTTTTTCACATTTTCAAATTTCATGGATTATTTTCTTGTGGCACTCATCAAAAGTATTTCCATCACAGAAATGTGGCAAATGTGACACATTTAAGCTAGCAACAGCAAGAAAAATTTAAGAAATGGGTCAAAAGCTTGAAAAATCAATAATTTATACACAAATGTTTAGAGATCTTCTTTTCATTTGTTCTGATCGTCATGTTTCATGGCTTTACTTAGTCGTGCTACCAATTTAAATTGGTTCCAAAAGAAAAATTGTTCCCGCCGCAGCCACTCACAGCCGAGCTAATGGGAAAAATTAGTGTAAAACTCAAAAAACGGTTAATTTGTTCGGAAATCTCCCTAGCGATTTATATATTTCTAAATTTCATTTCACTGTTTATTTTAGAACTTTAACGTTTAAATTAATAAAGTCGACAAGAGTGTACAATGCATAACTGTGATAGCTAAAATGGAAATAATTAACCATTCCCGCAACTCCCTGTACACGTACTCTTGTGGAGACAATCCATAAGTTGAATTAATGTAAATGTTAAATTTTTCAAATTAGAGAAAATAAGAAAATGAAATTACAAATAAAGATAAAAGAATAAGAAAAATATGCAAAGATATTTATGTAATAGAGATGGAAAAGTAATACGAAAGAGAAGAGGAAAAAAAAATTATAGAAGAAAAAATAAAGAAAAAGAAAAGAGGGAAGCAAGAAGTAGAGGCGAATTGAAGGAGCAGTAGAGTGTGATAAGGAAATGAAAAAAATTGTATCCCGCTTAGTACTTCGTCTATGTCCCTCGCCACCTGCATCAGGATTATCACCATTGCGAAGCTCTCAATATCACTAACATATAGATATCAATATAAAGGAAAAAAAAAAACAAACAAATAAACGACTCAAATTTCCGGCACACCCACTAACAAGCCGGAAACTGCCTCTCCAACAACCACAGCTTCAAGTCCGATTTGAACCTTGCATAACGAGCTGTCCTAATGCTCAGCGGAAGTGAGTTGAAAATCCTAGTATCAGCATGTGAGATTGCTCTCGAACCCAGCGCTGATTTGACAGCAGATAACCTAACCTTCTGGTTATCACGCAGATTGAAGGGGTGGGCGGGTCTCACAAAATTGATGTTGTTATGCGAGATCCCATATAATGCTTGATACACATAGTCACACATGCTATACTTAACCAAACTCTCAACATTGAGCAGATTAGGACAGTAATGCCGGAAAAAATCAATCGTGTGAAACCGCATAGGCAACTTGTTGGCATGTTTTAAACATTTCTTCTGTAATACACTCAACCGGCGAATTGGGGCCAGATTTGCAGTACCCCATGCCGCTGGGCTGAGTACTTCAAAGAACTGCTTAATCCGAACACACCGCTCAACCGAAACGAAGAAAACAACGAATTGCCATTTCATACTGCGCAACCATATATAGAAGAACCAACGATGCAAGAAGTTGAAACTGAAGTTTCGAGGCTCAGAAATTTCAAAGCCCCGGGGATAGACAATCTACCCGGTGAACTTTTTAAGCACGGCGGCAACGCGCTATGTATGGAAATGCACGAGCTCATCACGCATATATGCAATGTCGAGGAGTTACCGGAAGAGTGGAAGACCAGCATACTTTGTCCCATATACAAAAAAGGTGATAGAATGGAGTGTGGCAATTTTCGATGAATTGCTCTGCTGAATATTGCTTACAAGATATTTGCAAATATTCTTTATCAGCGCCTTCATCCATACATGGAAACTCTGTAGGTGAATACCAAGGTGGTTTTCGTGTAGGTCGTTCAACATCGGACCAGCTGTTTAATATCAGACAGATCTTGGAGAAGTGCAAAGAGTACAACATTGAAACACACAGACCGGAGGGTAAGAGAGGTGCAGGGGGTATGACGCAGCTCTTGCCGACTTAAAAACTGTGGGAATATCCAGCTGGGAGACGCTAGATGCGGATAGGTCCGGTTGGAGAAGCATATTGCAGAAGGCCAAGACCCTTAATGGGTTGTAGTGCCGGTTAAGTGAGTAAGTAAAGTAAAGTAATGCCGCACAGTTGGTAAAACGGCTATCTTAGTGTTCATAAATCTAGTACTGATGAAACAATTTTGACATAAGTTCTAAACTTTTGTTGTAATTAATCTATAGTGATGACAGATTACTGGAAAAGTATAGAAAAAATTTAACATTTTAGAAATTCAAGAATTCCACTCTGGTTTTGATGAACTTTTCTATATATTGGACGCTAAAAATGATAAATAAAATGACGATAAAATTGTACTAAATCACCTTTCCCTCCTATTTCTGACGTTGTTGTCACTTTGATTGTGTAGGTAATGATTTATATTCTGCTAAAGAGTAGAAAAGGGTATTAAGAATTGAAGTTATGATTTTTTACAGTTTGACGTTCAATATATAGAGAAATTCGTCAAAAGTGGAGTGAGGTTCTTGAATTTTCAAAATGTCAAATTTTTTTTAAACTTTTCCAGTAATCTGTCATTACGATAGAGTAATTACAGCAAAATTTTAGAACTTATGTCAAAAATGTTTCAACGGTACTAGATTAATGTACACGGAGATAGTCATCTTACCCACTGTGTGCCGCTGGCAAGTACGAAAGCCGTGAATGAATTAGGGCATTCAACAGGGCAGATCTGGGAAGTAGGTTCTTTAGCTTACACAGAACTCCGCACACCGAGGCTATCTTACTACACATTTTCTGGATATGAGTATTAAACGACAGCTCATAGTCCAGAAACAGTCCCAAATATAGCAAAACTGAGACTGACTCAACTGCGTGATCATCCAAGACAACCTCATCAACATCTGAACTACCCTTCCGACGGAAGTGTATACTCACTGTTTTTTTTACGCTAAGCGATAGTTTATTGCAATCGAAGAAATCCTTCAAGAGGGCGACATCCTCATTCATAGACACAACAGTCAGTCGACTCCCCAACGTAAAGTAAACCTGTGTCGTCAGCAAATAGAGTAGCGCTACCAGTAGTACGAAGACTATGTATGTCATTTACATACATCAAGAATAACAATTGACCCAATACCGACCCTTGCGGAACACCCACATTAATATCTTTCATTTGGCTTTTCGTTCCTCCCAACACTACGCACTGCTTACGATTCATCAGATAATTTTTCAATAATTGGAAGGAGAAAAGCAGTCTCATTTAGCGACCGATGATGATCCAGTTGATCGAAATATATTTCGCGTAAGTTTATTTGATTTAATTTTTCGAATTTATGGCCAAGTCGAATTACAAATCGATTGTTTCTTGTTAGGCAGTAATGAATTATGAATGAATATTGGATGAGTAAGTGAGACCCTCGTGGGTGTTCATAAAAGAAATTAAATTAATTTTGTTGATGAGTACAGCGTTTGTTAAGCAATTCGGCTATTAACTGCATTACCACACCGTTTACATCACTAGTTTACACCAGAAGACAATAGAAAGAGCTTCAGGAGCTTTCAATTTCAACGGCGAATGGTATAAAATGTCAGATTCTTTCATTTTCATGAAAAAATATATTCGTAATTCTTGTCTTAAACATGGGGATTTCATGATGGCATTTTACCACATTCATCTTAATGTAAAGACTTGCTTGTGAAGGATTCTCAAGTCAAATCTAAAAAAAAGCCATGATGATTTCCCACTGAAAATATCGAAAGAATTTTGGCCGAACAACCGGCAGACGAATGTTCTCTGCCAGGAAACGACCAAATTTGTTGGCTGTCACTGGGAAAAATTACGAAAGTAGATAATTACGTAACTTTTGGCCGTTGCATAGACAACAAAGGGTTTTCAAGCTAAACAAACAAAAGAGGCAATTCAGCACGGATCCTGGCAACATTATGGTAAAGTAGAGTAGATGAATTTTATTTATTGTAATTTGTTGTTGAAAAGATCGTTTTTTTTTACAGTAAGCAGTCTTTTTTTTCATAATAAACATAAATAAAAAAGAAAAAAAAACAAATGTTTACAAAATTTAGTTAATACCAAGCAATACAACAATCTAGTGTTTTCTCAATAACATGCTCATTTCAGTAAATAACTCAGGACTGAACTTATTCGCAATACTTATCTTGCAAGCGAAAACGGGGAATTTTTACGAATGTAAAGCATTTCGTAAACTGAAAAACTTCTCTTATCGAAATCTCAAGTCGTGTTAATATATAATTAATTACTGAATACTCATCCTAAGAGCACTCATACGACAAAGTAATCGTATTATACGATAGTATACGAATTAGAGGGGACAAAAAGTGAAGTAATGTCGTTAGACATTTTATTAGAATTATTTATCAAATCATCAACAGCAATGGTGAAGAGTGAATAGAATGATATACGTCAATTCCCATATTTGTAGAAATTCATTCATTTGAGTATGCGAATCATGTGTGACATGGACTGAATCTAAATCGAAGTGAAACATATTTTCATTCGAAATTTTTAACTACATGAGCGAACATTGAATAGATACAACAAACAAAAAGTGTGTAGAATGAAGCGAAAATTAGATGAAAGAAGACAATGCAGTGTGTCAATCAAGGATAAAAAGTATGACTAAAATTCGGTTGTAATGAATTGATGAGACGGATGAGTGTTGATGAATTCTATGTATGTTCCTAACTAAAAATATGGTTAACACGAGGGTGTCACTTACTATAAAAATCTACATCGAATTTACAAAGTTTTTTGGAGTTTTTCAATTCCGTGTACATTTTATAGATTCCGTTTTTTAATTTTCAGTTTGTTAGGATTCGGCAACATCGACAAATTTGCGTTGCATGGCCGAATCGAGTTACAAATCGATTGTTTCTTCTTCGGCAATAATGAATTATGAATGAATATTGGATGAATAAGTGACATCCCCGTGGGTTAACATGTTAAACGTTGTCATAGAGTGATACTTTTACGCACGACGCATGTTTAGGGTAGATTATCTTACAACTCGAACGTATGAATAATTTAAACGAAACCATTTTGACATGTAAAAATAAACAATTTAAACTTATTTTGTATTCACATGGTCTATGCGGATATATAAATTTAAAGTCAAAAGACACATCGTTTAGAACTTCTGTACGAAAGATAGCTCCCATATTTCCAATAACGACCAAATAAAATGAAAGAAGCAAGTTTTGTTAAAAATTTTCCCAGTTTCATAAATCGAGCACAAGTGTATATAATAATATTGTACACAAAAGTGCAAAGGAAAAGTTTTCGTCAGAAAATTGGCTAAAGTTATTTCGGTGGAAAATTATTTATTTAACTTTGCAACTATTTTTGA
Organism: Pseudolycoriella hygida; assembly: GCA_029228625.1. Lineage (NCBI taxonomy): Eukaryota > Metazoa > Arthropoda > Insecta > Diptera > Sciaridae > Pseudolycoriella > Pseudolycoriella hygida. Next base: position 133,320,340 of record CM055406.1, read on the forward strand.
TTCAATTCATTTCTTTGCTCACCAGTAAGTTGTTGATGTTGGGTGGGAAGTTTTACTTTTTGGACGTCGTCTGCATTACATACTAAAGAGCCATTAATTTCCCTTTGATTTATTTGAACTTTGCAAATAATATTAACGGTGAAACGAAGAATTTAAAGTTATTTTGAAAAGGTAACGGCCACATAATTAGACTAAAAATAAGAGATGACTGAGCAGCTGAAACAGTAAATGGTTTCGGTGATGCTATTGGCAGGCGCCTGCCAATAGTCTCCTTTGGACACTATTGGCAGGCAAAAAAAGGTAAAAATTGTAAAGCTTGCAAGCAAAAATTGTTCTTCATCTTCATTACACACTTTTCGTGAGCGTTGAACATTACAGACGTGCTTTACTTACGCGCTTATTTATATCGTTTATTCCTCGTTTAATTTTCTTAGTTGAATGTTATTAGTTTTTGTTTGACTCGTGAAGTCGTTGTGAATCGTAAAATCGACGAATTTTTAGACTTTTGTTATTAGTGCAATTTTTCTTCAATTATTCCTTTTTGATGATCTGATGTAACGTAATTGTATACGCCTGTGCCACTTCATATATTTGATTCGCCCGCTTTAGACTTTCCTGACCGTTTTTATAGAAAAGGAATACAGTGGGATCACACACACGTTCCTGAAATGCTAAGCGCAACCTCATTTATAGGTATTTTTCTTGAATTAAATAGCTAACAAAACACATTTATTTACCCTATTCATTAGAACGACATCTAGCGGACAGCTTTAGAAAATACTTTAGACTTTTACTTTTTTTTGACGAAGAAAGGAACGACATGAACGTTTAGCAGGAACTTTTAAACATACTTATGTCCGATTTTTAAATATATTGACATAGAAAATTAAATCTTGCATATTATGCAGGGACGGAAGCTTATTGCCCGCATTTTGGTGATTTTTCTGTTATTGGACCCGTACGAAGTTTACTACAAACAATTTTAATGTAACATGGGGTAGATCGAGGTGGCAGTTGGGGGGAGGGGGGGGGGGGCAGTCCAAACATGACGAATCAACAATAAAAAAAATGTCCGTCCATCCGTCTCCACTTTTTTTTTCAAACGGTTCAACCGATCAGCCTTTTTTTCCCTGGAAAGTACATGCCTCCCACGATTCAAGTTCGAAGATGAGGAAAATCCGCCTTGTAGTTCCGGAGATATAGTAAAAGAAGTGGAGGCCGGACACGAAATTTTCGAGGGTCGGTGAAACTTTTTCGCAAATATCTCAGCAAGTATAGCATGGAAATTCCTCATTTCGGCGTCAAATGAAAGCATTTGATGTGACAAGACTGGAAAAAGTTTTTGTGAGAATCGGGTCAGGGGTCTGGGCACTGGGACCAATGGAATGGACGAAATTGTGTTTCTTGGCGATATGCGAAAACAGTTTTTCGTCTATATTTCCTTAAATGTGCAATGTGGCGATTTACTGTCAAAGGCAAAGTTGTAGAGAATTAAATTTAAGCGAACATGTGTTTCAGGGTTTTGGGGAGATATGGTCCAATCCTGGTATATGGCCACTTCCATAATTGGGCAGGATGACCCGGATCTCCAGAACTGTGAGAGTTAGAAAGTTGGTTCCAAAGGCGAAGTTATAGAGAATTAAATTAAAGCGAACACGTGTTTCAGGGTTTTGGGGAAATATGGTCCAATTCTGGTATATGACCACTTCCATAATTGGGCAGGATGACCCGAATCTCCAGAACTATGAGAGGTAGAAAGTTGCTTCCGAAGTTGCTTGCAAAGTTGTAGAGAATAAGTTTTAAGAGAACCAGTATTTCAGGGTTTTGGATAAAAATGCCATAATGCTGGTATATGACTCCTTCTAGAATTAGAAGGGATGACCGATATCTCTAGAACTATAACAGATAGAAAGTTGGTTCCTAAGGCAAAGTTGTAGAGAATAAAATTTTAGAGAACACTTGTTTCAGGGTTTTAGGGGAAAATGGCTTAGTTCTTGGATATAAGCTTTTCTAGATGAGACGTACTTTGGTAGGGCCTTTGACATTACCTCGGGTAATTTCTACAATCTTTTTCATTTAATTTCGTAGGTTTTTTGAAAGTAATAAAATTCCATTGTTCAAACAATGCGGATATTCTATAAACCTCTAAAAATAAATGAAAGTAATTGTATGGATCTTTGAAATTCTTACAGTTATAAAAGAACAGAAAACGTTGGATTGTTTGCTTATTTGTATTTAGATACGTTCGAGTCTCTTTGCCACTTCTATTCTGTTTGCCACACCTATTCTGATACGTACGTACGGGTCTTTGGTTATGTTTGTGATTTTTGTATACAAAAAATACATGTAAAAATTCACAAACTCAAGTTAAACCTTGTATGTTGTGGGATGGTCAACTACTGAAACATAAGTGGTCAGACTTAGGAACACTCAATTTTTTCTGGTCAACTACTGGATCAGAAACAGAGATCAACATTTTTAAAGCAATAATAATATAACTAACAATATTTCCGCTGTCAGAACAGATCAAATTAAAATTTGCAGAAATGGAAACCTATATTTTTTTTGAAAGAGACTATTGGCACCGGGTGCCAATAGCCTCTGCATATATACTGCGGCTAATGGCACCGGGTGCCAATAGCCTCTACATATATACTGCGGCTAATGGCACCGGGTGCCCAATAACCTCTACATATATAATGCGGCTAATGGCACCGGCCATAAGCAAATAAAGTGTCTCAACGTCTACAAAATCATCTAACGATTTTTTTACATGCTCTTTTTGTTGATTATATTGGCTCTATTTGGTGTTTGATGATTTCAATATCTAGAGGTGATGAGAGGTGAGCGGGTTGCCCAAAATTCGAAAAAAACCGCCCGAGCCCGGCCCGAGCCGAACCCGAACTACTTATCACGGGTTTGGGTTTCGGGCTTTCGGGTTATGAAAATCCCGGTCGGTCGGGTTTTAAAATTTTTCCGGTCGGGCGGGTATCGAGTATACCTTTTATCGGGTCAACTTTTCACGTTCGATATATGTTGCTACAAAAAGAAATTTTGAAAATGATGCGTCTTAAACTATCCAAATCACATTGACTATGTATGAAACAATGATTTATTGCAACATATCTGTTATCAATGTCATTGTTGTAAGTATATTTTGGTAATGATTTTAGATAAAAGAACCTTCACACTGTTGTGAGACGTACGACTAGCAAATGTAAACATTTGAAGAGTTATTTTGTGTAAAAGGTGTAATTAAAATTTACACAGTGATCACTTTGTGTTAATACACAACAAAGTGTGTGAGGTAAAATGAAATGTTCTTTTGTGATCATTTACAAGTTGAATCTAGTTGAGTGTTTTGTTTTGTTTTTCGGGTTAATACGGCAATGAGTTTAGGAAAATATCTTTAGTTTCACGGCAAATAAACAACAACAACAAGTGAGAATCTAGTTGAATGACTTTCGAAGAAAGTACACACTTCCTGTGTATGAAAAAACCTACAGAAGATGCTTTTGTCGGGTTTTCGGGTTGGAGAAGCTGTTGGAGATGTGTTGTAGCCCCTGTAAAGTAAGTAAGTAAGTAAGTAAGTAAGTATCACAGTCTGCTTATCTAGTTGTTTGTGCTGTACACAAATGACGTACATCATTTTTGGAATTTTCGACCCCCACCCATGACACCAAGATCTTCCTCGACTTTTCCACTGAGCTAAGTTGACATGTTGGGTGCACACTCTTATAAACACCGGGAGTCATTTATGCACAGCCCCTGAAACAAAAGCTAAATTTTTAAAACTTTTCTCGTGAGAGCAATCTCATAATTTTATAAACTTTCTAAAGGTGCTCGAAACTTTCCAGTGGGCGTACTAAAGCTGCCATAAATATGAAATACCTAGCGAGAATAATCTATTTTTTTGTTGCTTTTTGAACCTGAACAAAGTCTTCGGATTCCAAAACTGAAATTAGAAAGTCATCCTCAATAGCCTCGAGCATCACTTAAATCCAGAAGGGAGTGAAAAAAATTTGAAGGAAGTCTCTGTCTTCTTTAGGTTCTAGAACTTGGAGCAGTGTAGGGTGTGTTCAGGCATAATAAAAAATACGCAGTGGCCAGTCCACATAGGAGTAGACTAATGGCCCGCGCGTGCCAATAGCCAGTCCATGTAGGAGAAGACTAATGGCCCGCGCGAGCCAATAGCCAGTCCACGTAGGAGAAGACTAATGGCCCGCGATTTGTGTAGTTAGAACAAGGTGTTCACTGTGTTTCTTCTAGTAAATTTATTCTTAACAAACTTAGCCAGTTCTTAATTCGTGTATGTCTTACTAATTTATAAAACACATATTGTATCCTTGGTGGGGGGGGGGGGGGGGAGGTATGACATGCATATATATTCTTCAATGTAAGGGATGAAAATAAATTTTGTCATAAATTTTCAAAAAATTATTTTTCAACTAATGATGGGAAATGGTTTCTACAATCCTAAAAAGATGTTTACACTTGCCGAAAGTTCGAAATTTTATGTTTTGACAATTTTCGTAGAACAACAGGTTGAAAAAGGCAGTAGCCCCCTGGTAAATAAAAAATATTATCATATAACACATAATCCTGATAAGCACACGACGTAGGATCGGGGTTGTCCGTGTGGAGCGGCACGCTGTAGGCGGAGGTTGTCCGTATGGGGCGGCACGCTGCAAGCGGGAAAAAAGCGGGGGTCCAGGGGCGGCAGCCCCTTGGTAAATAAAAAATACTCTCTTCATCACACAATTCTGATAAGCACACCATATCATAATTTACACTAAACTTATTGGTAAAAAAAACTAGGATAATCTATGCAGCCTTGGCTGCTTAACTGCCCTATGCCATAAAAAGTTCTGACAACGGGCGCGCGAAAATCATATTATTTTTGTCTTGTGGTGCCATTTTCGCGTGCCAATGGCCAGTCCACATAGGAGTGGCTATTTGCCCGCGCGGGCCATTAGTCTTCCCCCACGTGGGCTGGCTATTGACACGCGCGGGCAATTAGTCTTCTCCTACGTGGACTGGCTATTGGCCCGCGCGGGCCAGTAGTCTTCTCCTACATGGACTGGCTATTGGCCCGCGCGGGCCATTAGTCTTCTCCTACGTGGACTGGCATCAGCCTAAAAAATACCTCGAGCATCCCTCAAATCCAGAAATGAGCCGAAAAAACCTGAAGGAAATCATTAATTTCCACGAGTCCTAGAGCTGTTAGAGTTGTGGAACATTCAGGAATGCTGGAATTTTAGGAACTCTTCCTTAATAACCTTGTACTTTCCTCAAATCCAGAAGTCAATCAAAAAAATACGAGTGAAGCTCTTGGTTTCTGCCAGCTAGGAGAGTTGTGGAGTGTGCAGGTAGGATGCTATTTATAAAATATATTATCTAATGCATGACGCTTTACTTTCCTTCAAACTAAAACGTTAGAGCTTCGAAAAAACTTGATGAAGTTAGAACATTTTGTTCGAAAAATTTGTGTCTACTACAAACAAGTGCTGATTCCCAGGCTCAAATTTCCCATTCCGGTGGGAGGTCAATGCGGAGCCAGGTAGCATCGATAAAGTTCGCCTCTAGCTTTCAAATGAACCCTTAAAAAGTAAAATCGGTTTAGAACTGCTCTGGAGCGAGCTACTTAAAGTGTTTTTTTTTAAACTTTTTCAGGAATCCTCTTAACTCCGCATATTTTCAAGTTGAAGAAAAAAGTTTTTTTTATGAAATGTAGGGAATAGGTCATACTTCTAACAAAAATTGAAATCATAGAAAAATATTGCTCACTTTCCAAGATATTAAGTTTTTTAGTTTTACACCCCAATCGGTTTTTTACCCATTCCACAGATTTTTGATATCCAAAAAAATTCCTTTACAATAAAACTTCGTAAAGCTAGAAGGAAACTAATTCAAAATAAATTAAAAATATAAAGTTGATATTTCCTTTTTGTCATGCGACCGTGGACGACAGAGTAGGAAAATTTTTTCGACTAGGGCCCGAGCTTAGGACCCTAAGAAGAGACGTTGAGGTTAAACATAAGTAGACACGAAAAAACATTTCAATGCACCCAGTGTCGACGGAATGTGTGAATCGAAAGAAGAAATAGTAAAGCTTCATGAAGTAAAGTATTTTTCAATTTTTCATAATTTATATTCGCCTGCCTGTAAAACAGAAGCTTTAAGTAAATGATATTATAAAATAACATTGGATACATACGAATGCAAATTCCATTCTATCTGTGAACAATGAACATACATTGCTTTTTATTCTTGAAATATAAAGAGAGAAAACCCATCCCACGGTGCAATTACCCTATCTATATCATGAACGACATTATGGCTTTTATACGTAATACTTTTCGTCAGATTTATTATCCCTTAAACGACCCCAATACACGTAAAAAAACAAAAACTCATTCTTGCAAGATATAAATTGGCGAGATAAGGGCAAATAATAATGAACCAGTAAGCATTTTACTCCACTTGTTTATCCCCTAAGCTTATTTTTGAATTCAAAATTAGTTGTCTTTCAATTAAAATATTAAATGTTTAATTATGTTTTATCCAGAAAATAATTTAATTAAAATGAATTGTGTATAATAGTATTTATTATATGAAGAAGCAATGTTGGAAGTTTGTAGTGGCGGTATGGCAAATACGGAACTTTGCAGACAGTGGGTAAGTCAGTGGTAAAGTAATAATTCAATCAAATATGAAGAGTAAGATGAATTCTACGTGTGTTTTATTCATGTAATTTGACCAGCTGGTAATGCTAGCAACAAATTTGCACAGTAATAATTAATGCCGTAATCAATTTTTAATACTTTTTGAGGACGTATTTTCTACATATTCAAAACATTTTTCGTGTTTGTTCTTCTTTCGTAATGTTCCATTATTACTGTTGCTCTTGAGTGATTTCTTTCATTCATGAGTGCGACAAGTAGAATTTCTTGTGGAATTTGAACATTTTTTATGCGTAGTAAATCAATGAATAAATCGAAAAACTTTTAATTTGTGGGAATACCAATACGTAAAACTGATCTCGTCGATGGTGTAATTTAAAGATATCTAAGGATATAGAAATTCAACATTTTTGTGTTATTTGCCAAAGGTTGCAAAAATGGCCGCATTTTCCTTGGCTGCGACCGAGTTATGGAATTCGCAAAAATACTTTCTCTTATGAAAAAGGTTATTTTGCGCCGCGTCGGGTGTAATTTGCGCTTTGTTACTACAAATTTAATGCCAATAAATTCCTTTTTATAATAAATTTCACCATTAACAAAATGAATAATAAAAAAGGACTTTAATGCCCTAATAAAATGCGGACGCTATTTAACGATATACCTTTATTAATTCTGATTATGGAATTGACTGTATACGATACTACTATTACAGCTTTATAACCATTACTACAACGCACAAGAACACGAAGTTAATTTTCAACAGAAAAATTAATTCCTCTTTCTTTTAGCGGAGGCAATAAAGTAAATTTAATATCGTTATGCTATGTTTTTTTCACTACATCCATTTCTAGGGGATTTCGAGTGATGATTTTTTTTTTGTTTTATTCGAGTATAGATGAATGTCCGAAGTGAACCTAGCCTTCGATCCTTGAGGTTCTGTTTAACAGCTGATAGGTGGAACAGTCAAAGTTTTCAATACGAAGAATTGGGGACTGTGTGGTTAGAGAATATAGACTTTGATTGCATTTGAACGGAGAGCGGTAGCTCGAGTTTCATAAGAAGCGTGCAATAGGCAGTTACCAAAAAAGTGTTTTCTCAAGTCAATTCCACACCATAAAAAATATTGTTTGGCCTCAAAAACGCCAAAAATATATTTTTTTTAATTTCATGAAAGAAAACTGTCAGTGGGAAAAAGCAAAAACTTCAATTTTTTCATGTTTTGTACCTTGGAACGTCGTCAGCGCAACCTATTTTGCCCAATGTTTCCAAATTTATTTTTCACGTAAAGGCTGGTTTGTTAGGGAAATTTGAAAGTAGGGAAAGTTGGACAAAGTAGGTGACGAAGCTTTAAAATACAAAAATGTTAAAAAATTCAGTTTTTGATTAAAACTCAAAAAAAAATTTTTTGGCGTTTTTGAGAGTAAGTAAAATTTTTTGTGGGTATGGGGATACGGAAGCAACTTGAGAAAACTTTTTTCTTTCAGAACTGTCAAGACGTGTAACTGTCTGTCATGTGCGTACATCCACACCGTAGTCCCGGGGTCCTCAATTCACTTTGGAGCTTTGTGCTATACTTAAGAGTGCTGCCTGGTGACTTTCCTACGAACCATTGGAAAACGGAAGTAGGTTACAGTTTGTTATTTTACCAGAAACTGTTGAAGATATGCTCCTTAATTAGACCAGTGCGCCGGTCAAAAAAATCGGCGGCGGCGAAAATCGGCGCAAGGGGGTCTCGGCGGCGGCGCAATTCGGCGCACGTCAAAAATAGGTTCGGCGGCGGCGGCGCACTTTTTATAAACTTTTTCGGCTGGCGTCGGCGCGGCGCAAAAATTTAGTGCACTTCACAGAACTCTTTTTTAAAATTGTTAGGCACTTATCAGAAGTGAGTATATTGAACAATTACGAGGCGGGGCATTTTTTTTATTAAATGTAGATGCGGTTTGGTCTAATTAACTGATATATCGAACTCAAGATCTGCGTTATATTGGTATCCATGACAAATTCATGTTGAAATGTTGCTTCATCTGTTTCGTTTTACAATTTGATTTCGAAGGCAACTTAACCGAAACAATTTGACCTGCAAACAACTATATGTACATAAGTTGTACTCAAAGTCATCTGATGTTAGCGATTTGCATTCCGTTGATCGAACCAACATAATCATTCCAAAAAATTAGAAGAAGCCACTTTCTCTGCTAAGGGACCGTCCATAAAACCGGTCTGAACTGAGAAGGGAGGGGGCATTACAAAATAGGGACAAAATTGGACAAAAAATGGTGAAAGAATCGAAATTGGAAACAAACAACTTTGTAGTAACGCCAATAAAATCTTAGGGTTTTTCACAAGTACCCAGGTCGTGAAGAGCGAGAGAACTATGTGTCCCGCTCAGGGCCGTACAAAGGAAGTCCGGGCCGGGGAGAAAAAAGAGTAAAATATTAATTAGGCTTAGCCGAATGCCAGAAGTTGTGCTTTATAACACGGCAGTATGTTGTTTTAGATCTAGATAAGAGACACGTATTGATATTCTAGACCACAAGGAGACTTCTTTACAACACAACGAAGTGCTCTATGGCGCCGCAGGCGAAATTTTTAAAAAGAAAAGCGAACAATTGCCAAATGCTGATCTTAAGTAGAAAGATGTCGTTAAATATTTTGCTTCAGGAGACCCCTTTTCAGAGCCCTGACATTGATGTCCAAATCCATAATGTCATCAGTTAGATAGAAGCTTTTTTTTACTAATTAAAACTAACGTACATGAACGATAAATGGAAATTAAAGGAAAAATTAAATCTGAAGAATATCATGAATTTTACTTAATTATAGGAGAATTTAAATTCTTTTCAATAGTTCCTTAACTTCCATGAATTTTCTGGAAAACTGATTTTGAAATCATTTCCGGGAAATTATAGTTCCTTAGAAATCGCAGTCCCGGTAAGTCTCACTCGACGAGGAATCATTTTGTTCATTTTGTTCTGAAGGAGTGTGTCACAAAAATTCGTACTTCTTGGAGAATTTTTTTCCGAAACATTTTCATTCTGAAATTTCACTGAGTATTTCTCGAGTATACCTAATAAAACGCATCTAGTATTTTTTTAGAAGATGACTCCGGCGCATTCAAAAATGTATAATAATGTTTCAATTTTACTTTTTTTTATTCGGATGATTCAGCCTTGCAAACACTTAAAAAATAACAAAATGAAGGAAGTCAAGTGATTTGCTGTTTTCAATATACTATTTACATCAGTACAAACTCTGTAATTAACAACTATCAAAAATTTAACTCATTTTTTGCGCCGATTAAAATCTTCGGCGGCGGCGGCGGCGCGACAATTTTTTTGATTTCGGCGGCGGCGCAAATCGGCGTACGTCAAAAAAAAATTCGGCGGCGGCGGCGCACTTTTTTGACACTTTTTTCGCCGGCGTCTATCCTTAATATATCATAATATATCCTCATTAATTGAGAGTTTCCATTCGCGGTCGAAACTGTGGGACCATGGTGCGATGAAGCTTTAAAGATTTTCGATAAATTAGTTCCTCAAGCAACGTATTAGCATGGCAATACAAAAGGGAAACGCTGCAACAGTCTGAGAATTTAGAGGAAGTCTTCTGTCTGTGATATTTTTTTGTGATATTTCTTGTAATTGTAATTTTTGCGATATATGTTCTAATGCTGAAATAAAACAGACAACATATTTCCGAGCAACGAAATGAACTACCGCCACGATAGTTCAACTACTGCCACGATAGTTACGATAGCTCACGATACTTCAACTATAGTACGATAGTTCAACTATAGCACGATAGTAACGATGGTTCCACTATTGCAAGATAGTTCACGATACTTATGATAGTTCAACTATCGCACGATAGTTCAACTATAGCACTTTATTCTATTCTATATATTTATTCCAACTTGTACAAAGGCTGAGCCTTGTGCAACTGTTGTTGTATACAAGAGAGCAATTACGGTGATTATACATTTCACTTAAAAACTAAAATATTAATTCAATTTAACTAAGGAAAATGTTCAAATTATCGCAAAAGCCGACACGATTACATACGTTTACGCAGCAAAATAACTAAAAATAAAAAAGCCTAAAAATAAAAGGCCCAAATGCGATTTTCAGAAATCCAATATCAGTGTAGGTAAATACAATCAACCCAGAAATGCAACCCCATATATCCATTTAACCATTCAGGAACACAGCCAGCTTTGTACGGAACCCATCATAACTCCTACAATCCCTTATCACCAATGGGCATGCCATTCCGCCACTCCTTTTACCGCTCGCTAGTGAGTTACCATACTGGTGAGAGTGGCGAAGAATCAACAATTGTTTCGTTCTCTTTGGCTCGCCAGGTTTAGTCAGAAACTCAGATATTCAGGTGTACCTTTGTTTTCTACAAGATAATGGATGCCGCCCTATAACTAAAATATTTGGTCAGCGGAAAACCGAGCAGCCTGCTAGTATGGTTTCTAATGCTATCATACATTTTAATTCCATAAACGAATCTTATAATGCCCTTTCCAACAGTACTTTTGAAGCTGCGTCCAAATATACGACACTCCAATAGTCGAAGTGGGGTAAGAACAAAACGCCAATAGCGCCCATATAGTTACGATAGTTCAACTATCGCGCGGTAGTTACGATAGTTCAACTATCGTGCAAAAGTTACGATAGTTCAACTATCGTGCAAAAGTTACGATAGTTCAACTATCGCGCGATAGTTACGATAATATAACTTTTGCATGATAGTTACTTTACTTCAACTATCGCACGATAGTTACGATAGTTCAACTGTCGTAAGATAGTTGCTACAGTTCAATTATCGCACAATAGTTCAACTATCGCACGATAGTTACGATAGTTCAGCTATCGCACGATAGTTCAACTATCGCATTACAGTAGTACAGTACAGTAACATCTCGATAGTCAAAGGTCGTCTTCCTGCAATGCTTACGAAGATGTAACACACATAGCAACCAGCTAAAAATAAAATTATTTTATTCTTTTTTTTTTATTATTTCGAAAATATCACAAACAACTTAGATGTAACAATATCACAAGACAAAAAGTTAAAACTTAAAGTAAAAATCGAAATTATCGTCGGCTTCGAACGTATCCCGAATACATGCTGAATTCCCTCGTTGTATGGCTATAGAAACTCTTTGTTGTAGAAAATCTAGCGAACGAGGCTCTCCCGAATTTTTTGCCATGAGTTTGCCAAGTTCTTTTAGGAAGATTGACGTTTCTGGGCCAACTGCACCGAAAGTTTCAAAAGCTAGTGGCGTGAAAATGTATTGACTCTTCAGGTCTAAGTAAATATTGTGTTTGTCGCGTTCTGCGTTGTCGGCCACTGAACCACTGAGCACCGAACTCCGTTTCAGATAACTTGGCGCAACTGTGTCAACCACTGTTACATCCCAGATCAGCGATTTTCCTTAGCTCCAGGGGTAATATGTGATTTTTCCTTCGATAAATTGCACGACAGAGCGTGTAGGCCATTGAGGCTCAACCCTTTCACCACAAACACACATGTGAGCCTCGCAGACTTTGTTGCCCAATCTCAACGCAATGGCGATTCTCGCAGAGTCATTATCGAGCAAAAGACCTAACTGATGAGACGGTACCGCTTGCTGCCACTTTGAGGATGTTTTTGTAGATGACGCAAGAAGTCTGGCTCTATCACCTGGACAGCTGAATAACAATAACTCGTTGTGAATATGATTCACTCGCAATGAATCTCATGCTGATTGGCACATTTTCTGTTCTGGTTCCACTGGAATCCATTCTGGTGGATACATTTCAATGGATGCTGTAATTTGGTCGTTCAGCACACACAAGTTGAGTTTGGCAAGAATCCGGTTCGACAAGTCTTGTGATTGGTAAACAGAAGAAAAGTACGCTGGGTGTGCTAGATCAACCACCTTCCTAATGCCTAGACCGGCCATTGCCAGGGGCAGTGAAACTTGGGTCCAGGATCTGTCGCTCAATACGTTGTTGGTTATTTCTCAAATGTTAGCCGGTAAAAGTTATCAATCTCGGTCAATTTGCGCAAATGACTGAACGTTGGGCTGCATCTCAACAAATGTTGGAATCGTGGCGATGACAGTGAGCTACGAAGCAGACATAATGCGGGGTGAACGTCCAGCATTGCCAGCCGTTTGCATAATGTTTTTACGGTGTTCAACCCCTTTTCCAAAGCAACTGGAATGCCTTTATTAGTGATCGGAGACCCAAGTAGTTGAAATGAGGAGTCATCGACAACTTTAACACCGGGCAACAAGCGATTAAGTTTTTCCAATTGTTCTGCTTTTATATCAGGTGGCGTGTTGATGAAGTACACCTCGCATTTGGATGTATTCAACGTTAAGCCGGATTCGTCTGAAAAAGCTAAAACTTTGCTCACATCATCCAAAATGATTTCTTTATTGTCACCAATTGTTCCATCATCGGCAAACCAAGTGTTCAAGCGTGACTGTAGCGAGTGTGTCAACTTCATGATCGCTAGACAGAAGGCCACCGATGCGCAAGGATCACCTTGTTGAGTACCTCTTTTTGAATCAATTATTACGTCACCAAAGAAAAGACTTGACGCGCAGCTGTAGGCTTGACGCAGCATTGGGCATAGAGATGGGGCACGTTCTTTTATTGACTTCAATAACAATTTTCGGAATAGTTCGTTGAAGGCGTTCTTGAAGTCAAACTTCAAGATTGCCATTGGAGGATTGTGTGGAGCCTCAATAAACGTCCTCACAGCATGTACTATTGCTTCAGCCCCACCTCTGATGCCGACACCGTATTGGACAGGTGCTAGGATTTCTGCACCTTAATCGAGAAAACACCTATTTTGCCTGCTAATCTCCTCCAAACCAAACCAATTGCAATTGGCCTGATGTTCCCATTCATTTTCGCTAGAGCAATTAATGACGCTCCGTAAAAGATTGGACGGATTGAACAAACTTTCCCGGCACGGATCAAGTTGACAATTTTGGTGATGGCAATGAGTAATTTCTTGGAATAGTCACCACAAGTGAATGAGATGAGGTCTTTAAGGTGACGCGGTCTCAAACAGTCTATGCCACCAGATGAACTAATCGGGAAATGTTTGATTGAGCCAGCTACTTCCTCGATTGAAGTTTCGAACGACATGTCTGACAATTTCACTTCGTCTGGATGTTTTTCCTTCAATTTCTGAATGGTTTCTGCTGTGCATTCTGCCATTCCTTCTTGAGGAGATAATACTCGAACAGCACCACTTATGTCACCTTCAGCTACTTTTCTTTGTGCGATTTTCACCAGTAACTTTTCCGAGAGGCTTCTGGGTTTTCTCGGCAAATCGACTAGTAAATTCAGTAACTCGTTGAACAAGCCGGGCACATCGTCTAACTTCGAAAATTTTGTGATATTCTGTCGGATGATGTTGGGACAGTGTGTATTCTTCGTGTTGCTCTTCGGAATCGTGTTGAGTACGATCACCGGGAAACTCAGCAGTTTAAGCCATGACAATACATCGTTTTTGCACGCAGCAAGTTCCGACACTTTTGTGAGTTCCTGACAAACCACTGTACGCACCGATTTCTGGACAATTCGGACCAACGGTATGGAACACTTGCATTTGTAGAGAATCTCACCAAACCTTTGAACAAAGTTTACTTCATCTTGCAAGTCTAAGTTGAGCTGCGGCTGTGTCGCTACATGTTCGACTGAAGTCTCCTGACGGCTGTGGACTCTTTCGTGGACCTTTAGTCCTTTCCCATTTTTTGCAATGAAACCACATATACGGCACGTTTCTCTGTTCTGTACATGTGACTGATGTGGTTGGTATTTGACTTTCAGCCGGAGTCGCTGGATGGATAGTAGGAATAGAGAGTCCCTGAGCCTTTAGGTCGATTGCCGCTTGAATTTCAGCTGTCGAATGTCCTTTCGAAAAATGTAACTTGATTCCAGCTAATGTCTCGAAGTCTCTGTTGCAAAGCGGACAAATATTGTCATTTGAATCGTCCGAGTCCGAATCATTCAAGCCCAAATCCATTTCTACGATTGTTCATTTAACGGTCGAGAGTTTGAATTCCACGCACCAAAATATCGGGAAAAATACTGACAGCGTCGGTAGCTTGCAGCACTGTAGATGACAGATCAATGACGTTTATCGTTGACCGGAACCACAAAGAAACGAAGTTACTTTTCCATTTGATGATTATATCGTTCTACTACTATTCAACTACTCCAGCCCAAATTAGTGTTTTTGATGAATAACTTCCAAATCGTTGGTCCTCAGAAATTCGATTCTGCGCCGATTAAAAAAACAATTCATACACACAACGGTGTGGTAACAGACATTTTTCGGTATTTTCTGGCGTAAGACCCTGACTTTCAGTCAAGGAAACAACTCACGACCAAAATACATTATTAGAAGGTTACAAGTGAAGTGTCTATTCAAATACAAATGAAAACATCTTTTATTGTTTTTTCGGAAACAGTTGACACAAACTTTTAACGGTGCGTATAGAAATTAAGATTGCAAATATGAAGTGCCAATACAAAGACAAATTCAATTCGCATCTGTCACGATTTCCTCTTCACATCATAAATATAAGTTCTGTAAAGTTAACGTAAATTCACTTTAAGTTCCGTCTTAAAAGTTTCGCCATTATTTCAATTGCAACGAAAGATTACAAAAAGAACTAAAGTGTAGTCTTCATTCAGTTGTATTTCCATTCCCTGTGTTAAATCATCAAAATCTTTTCTGAAACTTTTCATTCAATTTTAGTGACTTTTTATGAAATTGTAAATGCAAATTTTTCAATACTATGTGTTTTTTTGTCTTTGGCATAACCTTTTAACGTATGACATAAATGGAATAAAGTATTTTGGAAGAAGTTTCTTTCGATAAAATCAAAGGCAAATAAAATATTTGAATTAGGTAAAGTATCTTAGTAACATATCTTTCTGCTCTTTTGTATTCGGCATGCAGAACTGATAAAATTGTGAAATTTAAACATTGTATTCCCAACCTTTGGAAAAACGGTTCAGGTTCGGTTTTTTTTCAGGAGGTTGCGCAGATCACTGGGGTGGCAAACGTAAAAATCTATGGCTAATTTCATCGGTATGTTAAGAGGGAACGTCATTTTCATTTCATTCACTCTTAGTACACTATCCATAATATATATCGATAGAACACAGCGTTCCCTTTTAACAACATATCATACTCTGCGTTACCATTATGAATTTGCTTGAGTTACCATGCAAAATGGTATATTTTTCATATTGTATGAGTGCAACTACATTGATGTACGCTCAAATTCTATAGCGTTTAATTAATTCACAAATTCGCCTTGTTATTCTCTGACTTTTGTGCAGCCAGTCAGAAGGAGTTTGCGGCCATGTGATCTGTTCGTGTTGTGGGTAGAGCTCTCTCACTATGGCACCTAGATTTTTCCGGACACTTTTATTTTGACCCTGACGTAAAGGTACCATCGTCATTACTGTTCTGAACACTTTGCCCCACGGGTTTGCGTCTGCCTCCTGGCACAGTTTCTTCCAACAATCCCTCTTACTCGTCCGGATTGCCCGCTTCCGTACTAATTTTGTATTACGATGTTCTTCGCACCTCACCGCTCTAACGCTCTCGTTTGTGGCCCTTTGCATCCTCGTTCTTGTCTTAACACAAGTTGCTCGCAAAACTCTTATTTCGTCGCTCCACCAAATTTCCGGTTTTCGTCCATTCCTCGGCTCCATCCTTCTTATCATCGACGCGCCACATGCATTCGGCATTTCCTTCGTGGTGTCTCAGAGTTTTGTAGAGAATTAAATTTAAGCGAAAACGTGTGTCAGGGTTTTGGGGAAATATGTGGATTTTTCTAGCACTCTTCGACTTCCATCAGGTTTTTCGATATTTTTCGGTTATTCTCGACATGAGTGAGGTCATTTAATGGGGTTTCCTAGGTTTATGGGATTATTGTGGATTTCTCTAGCAATCTTCAGCTTCCATCAGGATCTTCGATATTTTTCAGTTATTCTCGACATGAGTGAGGTCATGTAATAAAAATTAAACCGAAGTTACGTTGTGTTTTGAAAAATTTGCGTTACAAATGTCAAACCCATCGGTGTAAAAGCATAGAAAAATTATTTCGTTGCAAGGTCCCGGTATTTGTGGCGTAATTTTTTAATAACACAACGTAACTTCGGTTTAATTTTTTTGCGTATCCCTCACCAACTCGTCACCCTATTCTGATTTCAGAACTTTTGTAAACAGACATAAAAACTTGCGTCACACCTCCTCTGTAAGAGGTTCTTTTGTGCGTATAGTGAGTAAAGGACGGTAATTCAATGGCGGCAGTCCTAATAATATTAATAATCCGCCGTTACAATCCCTCCGGGTCAGAGGTTAGATCATTTTATTTAGAAGTTCCGCAATTTTTTGTGAGTTTCTCCTCACATGGATTCTCTTAGAGATCCTTTCGTTACCGACGTTTTTACTGTGCCAGTGGTAAATTGCACACAAACCTAGTGCCATCTATGACGCACTAGGGCGGAAACTAATAGTGGTTAGAATGCCGCCCCTCGACCCTGCTTCTTTTTCTCAATACTATTAGTATAAGTGAACTATCACTGCTGTGAATAATGAAACTTCTCCCGCATTTTGTCTTCCAGACTTTGAAGCCTCCGGATTTTCCATCAGTATTTTGACGCCTCTGGATTTTGTGAGAAAATTTGCGAAGCAGTTTGCCCAAGGAGGGTGACAAACGCGCCTGTACTATTTCGTTTCGCCCTTATTGCGAAATATAACGTAATCCAGATGTTAAGGACGCCAACTGATGAGCGGATTTTGTAAGGTATGAATAATAAGCGAGAAACCACTTATAAGAGAGATTATGTATAAAGTAATCTTTATCATTATGAATAATTCCCCAACATTCGTATAGACATTTTTATATATTAGACTTCGAAATCAGAATTCCAAGCTTTTTCTTTCTTTTTTCGTAATGAAAGCTTCATTAATTACAATGATTCATATAAAGGATACTGTCAAACAAGTGAGTAATATACAATACACCGAAAATGGAGATTTGGAACAATTTATATAAAATAAGGCTTTTAATCCTATATTTATACGCTGCCACATAAATCCTGTTCTTCTCCTATCTGAAACGGAGGTATTTATAGAAAACTTCTTATAAAAAAGAAATTATCCTTAATTAATTTCTGTATTGATATTGATTTATTTGTTTCATTTTGTTAAATTCTTCCTTGTTATTTTCGGTCCGAATTCCAGACGAGGATGGATGTACATGAAGATGGCTACATTAATGGATGGCGGATAAATGATATGAAAATTTAACATTGAAATCAGCTACATCACAATCACTCACAGAGCACACTACAGATCAATAATTTCAAAAAAAAATCTCCCAAGATTTTCTAAAAATATATCTCTACAATTGCGGTGTATGTTTTGTTGTTTCATTGACAAACTACAAAAATACCAAATTGCTTTCAAATCTATATAAAAAGTTACAACTCAATTAGATGCAACAGCCATTCTAGGCATACGGGTGGAGTTATTTTTTATTGCAAGAAAAATACAAGATTTAAAATATTAAAGAACTTCAACCTAAACAACGAGCTGTGGTTACTTGGAATAGAATTCGAAGTGAATAAAAACATTTATCGTATGATCAGTGTACCGAAGCAAAATACATCCAATTCCTAACAGACTTCTGTGAAAATGAATTAGACTGGACGAAGAACAATGTGTTGGTTGGTGACGTAGACATAGACTTGTTAAAAGATGACTATTACCCTAAAAAGCTGAGAGAGTGTATCAACGATACGACCTTGAAGCAAATTGATGAACCGACGAGGATCACTATTTACTTATTTTTCGTCGATAGTATTTGTATTTTAGAGACTTCATTAACAGCTTTTTACAGCCAATAACAAGTGTTGTCTGGACCACCGGCTTAACGTGACTTCCAAACCACGTCTCAGAGTAATGCGAATGTAGCGTCTTTGTTATTATGCAATTACTCCAAGAATTGTTAGGCGCTTGATTATTATCTCGCCTAAATGAAGGCTTAGATATTTCGTGCACAAATTCGTCGTATATGGGTTACGTCATACGATTCATTCAGTGTGTACGCCGTTATGGGCACCAAACACACCACAACTACCCAACTTTTGAAGCTTGAGTGAACTTTAGGATGTTATTAATGCGCTACACTTCCTAGAAAAATTCCATGTAGAATTTTTCCGACACGGGATTTGAACCCGGATCGTTTTGGTGGAAGGCCAGTACGCTAACCACTGTGCCAACCCGTCCCGTATGGTTTCTTACATATTTACATATTTACATATTTACTTACATATTAATTATGTATTACTAGACTAACACTTTTCTTTACACACATTCATTCAGTTGTATATTTGTTTTGTCGGATGCTATTGCCGGGGAGGTTGGCTAGCCAACAGTTCCGGCGACCGGGTGACGACATCTCTTGTTTATTAGGACCACACGAACCCATAGTGTGATATGGGCTACCGTCTTCGTGTCTATTTTTGAAGTGAATGTTTTTGCCACCATCTGTGGTTGGTTAGCGGAACTGCCATTATGTCAACTTTTTCCCACCAATTAACCTAGAGCATGAAAATATTTCGGTAGTTTTCATTTTATTTCGATAAAATGAGTAATTTAAATTCTACGACACATATTGAAAATGTATATTTTGTTTCTAAATTCAATTTCAGCATTCAAATAATTCGCGCGAATATTCACCTACAGCATGACCATTGGTACCAACCAAATTCGATAAATTCCATACATTTCTCCAGACAATAAATTGACAAGGTGCGATCATGTGCGATTACACTGTTACAGTAAATCCCTAAACCACAATTTTTCTTTTATAAAATTAAATCAAACAGCCAAAATAGTTTTTTGAACTCAAATTACGGGTAAATAAGCCATCTCCCATCATTTAATGAATAAAAAATATTTTCAGGCTCTAGCTTGATTCTGATGACCATTCTTTTTTGTACATTCCTTTTGAGTGACGTCAATGTATGTACGTGTTTCGTTACGACCATTGAATCCCGTAACTATACGCAATTTAAACGAAACATCGAAGCTTGGGTGAACTTGTGGACGTTTCCCAACTATATTTTTTGAATGAAAAATTCCTTCATTACCGGGAATCGTGCCCGGGCATTTTTGGTGGAAAGCCAGTGCGTCACCACTAGGTCCTATTATTAGTGAAACTCATGAAACAACGTTTCCCGAAGTTTTCTGAAGTTTCCCTAAGTTTCTCGAAGTTTCCCAAAGTTTTCAAAAAATTCACTAAATTTCTCGAAGTTTCATCAAGTTTCAATAAAGAAAACATCATTGAAAATGTTGCAAAATTTAAGTAATTATATCAAAGGGGCAGAGGTTCCAAGTGTAAGAAGACAATAAAATACTAGCCATTTTCATAATTTCTAGATTCAGGCTTACCTTCATCTAATGAAAGAAAACGCAAAACTTGCGGATTAACGTAGTAGCACCTATCATTGCCCCCAAACATTGAACAAATATAAGTCAATCTTTTGGTAAAATAAATCTTATCAAAACATTTTGGGACATAAACGTTTCTTCGTGAGACACAAAAGAAAATTGGAAAATTATGACGTTTCTTTGGTGAAGACCAGAAAAATTGAGAAAAATCCAAACGATGTTGCACAACAGGTGTTACTTCGTTAATTAATAATTCATTTTTTAGAACACAGTGTTCAATCAACTGCTTTGTATTTCGTTATTTTTTTTACCAAATTGATTGAATCGTTTGTGATTCATGTCTGAAACAGTAAAAAAATAAACGAATTAACATCAAAATCGGATATACCTACAACAGCCAA
Organism: Pseudolycoriella hygida; assembly: GCA_029228625.1. Classification (NCBI taxonomy): domain Eukaryota; kingdom Metazoa; phylum Arthropoda; class Insecta; order Diptera; family Sciaridae; genus Pseudolycoriella; species Pseudolycoriella hygida. The sequence continues at coordinate 133,340,918 of CM055406.1, forward strand.
CTTAATATCTAATTCAGGCTGTACTGCTCTTGGACCCATTACATGGAACCGTTCGATTCCATCAATGTTGTTGGTTAAATCGGTACTGCTAAATTCTTCATATGCGTTGCTTCTAGTGAAATGGGCAAATGAGCATTCAATTATAAACGAAAACCGCCTTGGAAGCAACTTTATCATGGACGCGCGGTAGCATTGCGCCCGTGACGCAAGTCCCCATACGATCAAAAAAATCAGATTTTTTTTTCGTAGACTGCGCAACCATATAAACTAAGTTTCGACTTTTTTCCTTTACGTCGTACCCCCCTGAGACCTCTCTGGCTCTGGCATTTGTGACGCAATTTCAAACATTTGAATTTTTTAAAAAGTTTTTTTTTGCATCGTCATTTCTTGCGTATTTTCAGCGTAAGCGTCACCTCCACTGATATCATTATTTTTTGAAGTGGACATTAGGGACTGCGTCACACTTCACCTTTTAAGAGGTTTTTGTTGGGATATTTTTGTACAGGATGTCAAATTTTTGCTATCAACGTGCGGGTTGACCATAGAAAATTCCGAACGTATTGCTTTCAATTGCGTGTTGGTTCAACCAGGGTTAGTGTTGCTGGATCGAGATTATTCAACTCATTGCCGCAAGATATCCCAATGTCGCGTACTCAGACTAAATTTTATTATTCATTAAAATTACATTTGATAGGGAATTGATACTACTTATCTGAATGGTTGATCCAGGGGGGGTCATCTTCATTCATAACACTAGTCTACAGAGGTTTTGTATCTTTCCTGTCTGTCATTCCCCAATGTTAGGCTTAGTGTGCTGTTGCAGAATATGGCCTAGTTGAGTGTCCATCACCCCTCAAAGTAGAGTAATTGGGGTCCAAAGAAAAATGTAAGGACATTTTCATTTAGTCATTATTATATGTTACTCAAGTTATATGTAACGTTAGTATGTACGGATTAAAGTGCATAGTCGGGCCTGCAAACCTATACTAATATTGAGATAAATCTTACATATTATGATGGATTCTGTATGGATCAGAAAAGTGAACTTTTTCTGACGTTTTGGTCATGGTTGGAAAAAGGCGTAATTTCTAACTATGGTAATCGAAGTTTCCATTTCAAATATTTTTCGAAAGAGAGAGACCAAATCTTGTCAGAATTAGTAAATTTTTGATGAGGTGTTTGTTTTGTCGAAAGACGGTACATGAAAACATTATAGCAAAAACTATATAATTTTCGACTTTTTTCATATACTCGTCTTCTGACAAAACAAGCACCTCATTTTCTAATTCTGACGAGATTTGGTCTCTCTCTTTCGAAAAATATTTGAAATGGAAACTTCGATTACCATAGTTAGAAATTATGCCTTTTTCCAACCATGGCCAAAACGTCAGAAAAAGTTCACTTTTCTGATCCATACAGAATCCATCGTAATATGTAAGATTTATCTCAATATTAGTATAGGTTTGTAGGCCCGACTATGCACTAGTAATTATTGAGATTTGAATTCGTATTCCAGTCGGTTCTGCCTGGTCAACACACAAGTGTTTTATTTTCGCTGCCCGAATCTCCAATCTCAACAGTTATCCGTACATACTAACGTTACATATAACTTGAGTAACATATAATAAGGACTAAATGAAAATTTCCTTACATTTTTCTTTGGACCCCAATTACTCTACTTTCAGGAGTGATGGACACTCAACTAGGCCATATTCTGTAACAGCACACTAAGCCTAACATTGGGCAATGACAGACAGAAAAGATACAAAACCTCTGTAGACTAGTGTAATGAATGAAGATGACCCCTTTCTGGATTTAACAGTTCAACTGTGATTGAGGAGCTCTTCTTGTACTACAGTGCTATAATTACACGATCCCTGAGTCACCCAGCTGAATTGAGCTGATCATTGATAGTCACAATTTTTAGCAGAAATATGTTTTCCTTTTTATTGATGATATTTTCTAGATTTTTTGAATGATTTTGCCATATGATTTTATGTTATTTAACAAATTGATATTTTGTGTCCCTTCAAAATGGTTACATAATGGGACTTAAATGATGTTACTTTTATATTACTTGAATTGAATTGAATTGAATAGAATCCAAAGAACTACGCCTCAGGAGAGGAACGCGTCACGGCAGATTGTATTATCTAATTCAAACTGAAAACAATAGATTACAATAACAACAAATAAAATTTGGTAAGCACCTGCTTTTATTCTCGACAAATATATTTTGAGAAATAATAAAAGAAACGAAGAACATGGTGATGCTTTGGCTGAATTCCCTTTTTTGACTCTCAATAGAAAGCTTGTAAAATATGTTTTGGAGAAAAGATGCGTCGTAAATTTTCCATCCAACAACACAGACTTGAGTAAGCAGAACATTCTGTGCAACAATATTTTTGAATGTTCGTTAACATAAATAAATAATGGCCACAAAAAACAAATGTAATTTTTCACTTAAAATAAATGGCACAGACGACTTTTATTTTCGTTTCCTTACTCAGAAAATGCAGGAACTTGCGGTACACCATGCGGTAAAAGGTCCTTAAGAGGCAAAGTGGCATGGAAATATCAACATTGAGAAAAAAATTGCGATGAGAGCGGGTTGTGGATATTGACTGTTTTTTAGACAAAGAAACAAAAAGCGTATTATGCAATCAATTTCGCCAGTTGAGCTACCACCGCTACACACACAACCTTGGTATAACGTAATTATACGCAAATATTTAAAAAAAATGTATAAACGACTTTTCCCTTTTATACAAAATTACTTTCGAAGAGTAAAATTATTGGGATGTATGTTGAATTCCTCATGTTTGGTTCGTCTTGTGAGGCGTTTAAAATTTCATGAAATTTTCTTTTGATTTTTTTGTAAATATTTTTTTGAGCGTTTGAATTTAATGATTCACAACATCTATTGAAACGTTTGTGGCTTTTGAAAATTTATTGTTGCGTGTATAAACTGGGTTTTTTTTAAACGGAAAAAATTGAGCGCACGTACTCACACTTTCTACGTTTGCTATCATCAGTTTAAATGATTTCTTTTATATGAAAATATTTTCTGAAAATGTTATTTTGGACTCGTGGTTTTATTTGCAAAACATTAATTGAGATTTCAAGATGTACAAAGAAATAATCAATCAATTAGCATTTGGTCTGACACCATTTACACAGTCCACAAAAAATGGAAATTCGCACCGGCATTTTTCTACCGAAAAGTATAAGTTATTTGGACACTGCATAAGCATCGCTTGACCGTTGTGACATTTGTAGAAGGCAGCACAATTGGTCGGATCGGGCAATAATGTGGGTCGCATTGGATCATCGAACTTACTACAAAATGGGCGTTTCTCGCAACCAGCTACTTCTCTTGCAACACAGGTTCTAAGCGTACTGTTGAAATGTTGATTGTCTGGACATTCCCTTACAGCCGGTCGCAACGAACTGCATTCAAAAAATCTGGAGCAATTTGTTGGGTGACTTAAAAGTTGATTCACATTGTCACACGTCAAATTTCTTAATATTGGCAAGCATAATGCCTCATCGGGAGGCAGACACGTCATTTTATCTTCGCTATAATGATTTCCACAACATTGCTGAATATCGCAATAAACACGATTTGCTTCCATTTTGTCACCGTATGGAACACAAATGTAGTAAAAATGACATTCACCAAATGGACTCGGAAATGGGTCATGTTGATCATTTTCGCATGATGTTGATTGTAACGTCACAAAATATAGTTGAGTTGTTAATACGATTAACAGGCCAATTGAAATGCCTAATAATTTTTGAATTTATTAAAAAAAAATTGTTTGTCGTAATGATCGAAAAATATGAAATTTGTGCAACTATCCACGGTGTGCTACATCTTTTTTATGGATGTCAAGTAATATGTTTCTTTTCAATAGGGTGACAATTTTAACGAGCCCCTTTGAAAGAATTGACGACTGATGTTCCTTTCACAAAATATGTAATTGGAACTTACATGAATAGACTTTGTGCCGTGCGTGCGTATAGTATGCCTTGACACTAGGGGTAAGCCCAAAGTTCACGCGAAAATGGTCCAACGATTTTCTGTGAATCATTGATGTTTTATAATTAGTAGCTAGTTTTAACCACGGTTTTTACATTAATTTATCAAATGGGTACGACACTTCACAAGTGAACGAAATTCGGGAAGATTTTTAAGAAAAAATTGCGAGAAAGTTCGTAAGTCAAAATTCTTTAACGTGTGAAGTGCAAATAATTAAATTTTTGTACTCATTTGATAAATTAATGTTAATACTAGCCATTAATTACAAAATATTAATGGTTTCCAGAAAATTGTGGAACCAATTTCAACTTACGAAATTACGTAAAAACCTGACCCCTTAGTATTTGGAGAAGTTGCACAAGAGTGGCAGATTTCTCTACTGTATTCCAGCTATTCAGCTATTTACCAAACATGCTCGTGTCACCTCAAAGATTTTTTGGAATCAAATAGTTCACCAACGTTTCGTTATTAAATTTATACTGAATGACCGAAATTATAGTCGGCAATTTGTTGGCAATTCTTATCTTATCAACGTTCCGTTTGAAAATCGTTTAACACAAATTGCTTAATTGAGTAAAATTGATTATTTGGATAATGAGATTTTTTTTATTTCTTTGACTAGGTGCACTTTTTGGGTGGGTCAGGTCCCTTGACTGATTATGTATCCTTTCGCTATGATAAAGAAAGGCATGCTAGACTACAACCATGCTGCTCAATTTATTTTTGGCAACAATAGTTCATTCCATTAAAATATGCAATTAAAAAGTGAAATACTTATTGATATCATTCATGTCATATTATTCATTTTATATTAATGATTGTAAATTCGCTGCACCCTAGTGGAAAAGCGAAGTTATTTTTGTAGTTTTAGCTATCGCTGATTTCGGCTCGGACTAGAAACATCGCGCACGGCTGAAATATGTCAACGCTCTGATAGTTGACTGACTATCCACTTTGTTAGTTGAACATTAAATGACTATCTATTATTTTCTATTTGTGAACAAATTATTAAACTCGTGCAACTAAGGACCTCGCTTCGTTCGGCCCGCAAACTTCGCACTCGTAAAAGTTTTTAATTGCTGTTTCCACAACACTTTCCTTAAAATTTTTGTGTACTATCCACCGGGTATTTTCGTAGCAGCGTGTTCTGCGCTAATCAGTGTAAAGGGGTCATTATGTTGAGTGCGATGCAAATCGCATCGCGTGAGGTTTGTGTGGAAGCTCAACTTGACAGAACAAACATTTTTATTGTCAAGTTGAGCTTTCTTTTAAGCGCACCAATTTCAATTAAATCTGAAAAATTAATTAGGGGTCGTGCATATATGACGTCACACTTGCTATAAAATCCAAAAAGTCCATAGCCGCAAACTGGTCAGAGACTTTGTTTATAGGACTCTGGCTACCCCCCAAATAGGGGGTGTGTTTGAGGGGGTAGCCGGAGTACTATAAGTACTAAAATTTGCTGTCCTGACTGAGTTATGCCCTTTTTATGGATACTAATTTTGTATAGCAAGTGTGACGTCATATGTGCACGACCCCTTATCGTATGCATGCAATAAATGCAAAGTGAAATTGAGGTGAATTTGAGTAGAAATTCTTTGATAACAATATAACAAACATGATGATAGATAGATAACACTTCGAAAGCTATTCACCAATTGAAAAGAATATTTGATTGTATATTTCCTATGTATAATTTCACCGACAACCAAGCTACTACTAGCGGTAATTTGTAGTTGGTAGTTTGTAGTTGGAGTTTGTAATTGGTAGTTGGAGTTGGTAGTTGGTGGTTGGAGTTGGTAGTTGGAGTTGGTGGTTGGAGTTGGTAGTTGGACTTGGTGTTTGGAGTTGGTAGTTCGCAGGAACTAGGAACAACTACTAACTACCAAATCCAACTACCAACTCTAACTACCATACAACTCCAACTACCAACCAACTGACAGTAGTCAACTACAATTAATTTAATAGAAGTGAACCACGTAAACCATGCAAATTGACGTAATACATGTAAACCATGTAAAAATCCTGTTTTTTCGGAATAACTTCCAGGTCCTTAGTCCTACGTGGCCCATACTCGAACTTGGCCTCGAGATTTTAATTCCGCGTCGTTTAAGAAAAAAGTTTTTAAAACTCGGCCAAGAATTATCGCAGTTATCGTGCGGACAAGGAAAACTTTTTTCAGGCAATTAACGTTTTTTGTAACACTTCATACATTTCATTCAGACCTATTTTGTGGCGTAAGACCCTTGACTTTCAGTCAGGGGAATAATTTCACGTAACGAAAGCCACTACCTTACACCGTTCCATTCAATGGAGTGTGCTCTTTTAGGTGGGTGCAATGACTACAACATGCACGTTAATAGTTATATATAACCCATTTATTTCCGCCATTATTATTCTTTATCATTTTCGAGTGCATTAAAACTTATGCGCAATTTACTCTTCAGACGTAATATTCTTTTCTTATGAAAATTTAATCAGAGAAAATCCTTTCAAAAAGGGAAATGTGACACAAGTCCTCCTGGTGGGTCCGGCATTTGTGACGCATTTTTATAATCGAATGTGAAAATATTTCAAAAGATTTTTTTTCTATTCAAAGCCTTAATCGTCACCCCACTTGATAGCGGTCACCCTGATACACTACACTTCCAACACAACATATTTGATACCAAACATCTATCACGAATTAAAACGCTCCCATTATCTGCAAAATTTCAAGATGTCATCGAGCCATTTTCGAGCGCGAGCCAAAAAAGTCGTTTTTCATACAAGTGCCAAAGAAAACCAGTAACTAACTAACGTAGGGATGTGTTCATTAACTTCAGCTTCTATGAAAGAGCACATTTTGTGCTGAAAATGATAATTTTCTAAAGGTTATATCTCCGGATCAACTGAACCGATTTTAATGAATGAAAAGACATTTCGTCCTAAAATTTTCCGTAGAATCCGGACAAATATTTTCGAAATATATTCAAAAAGTAGCTGCGGGAACGGGTCAGCACAGTGGTAACGTACTGGCTTTCACCAAGAATATCCGGATTCAATCCTGGTGAGGATAAATTCTGTATAGGATTTTTCTACAATATATAGCATGAAAGTAACGTTCCTATGCACAGCCATGCTTCAGAGGAATGACAAATATGACAAGGTAAAAATTGAGAAAATTCTCGTTTTGGTACAATTGCACCCATACAAGTAATATTTTACTATGGCTGCTGTACCTTCGGCAGATTAAAGTCCACCCGCTTGAATCAACATTTAAAAGCCACTCACAATTCTTCATCCTACTTCCAATTGTTTAACAAAAATCGAAAAACTAAAAGTCTTTTAAATGACAAATATGAAGTCACTCATATTCGATGAATTCTGTGTAGAAATATCTGAAGAAGTAGTGATATTTTAAAAACGAATCCGGACAAATTTCGCGCAAAGCATGGTTTGCATATGTTGTTTTTATGATGTAGGGGGCTCCGCCCCCTAAACCCCCGCGCCTGCGGCGGGCTACAATACGCTACAATACGGGGTTATTTTGTCCGAATGCCAATTGATGGGGCAAACCGGCATCCTAAGCCCTACTAGTGTCAGCACTAGGCACTAGGCTTGAGTGCAATTTACCACTGACACAGTAAAAACTTCGGTAACGAAAGGAAGAAAAATCCATCACAAAAAATTGCGGAATTAGTAAATAAAAAATGATCTAGCCTCTGACCCGGACGGGTTGTAACGGCGGAATATTATTTTTATTGTGGACTTGCGTCACGGGCGCGTCGCTACCGCGCGCCTATGATCAGCCTTTCCAGCGTCTTAAGTATGAATGACGTTAGGGTGATTGGTCTTTAATCTTTCGCCGTTATGTGACGGTTCACTTTCACCTTCTTCCCCATCTTTGGAATATAATGACAAGTTGATCTTATATTTTAACATGGAAATTAAAATGATTTTGTTTGAAAAAGTCCTCCCAAATCCTAACAAATTCCTTTCGAAAATTCTTTTTGTCGCAAATTAATGAATATCGGACCTTTATCGCAACATGCAAACAAAAGGTGCACAAAGTAAAGTTTAATGTAAAACATAACCAAAGACCCGTACGTATCAGAATAGATGTGACAAACAGAATAGATGTGGCAAAGTGACTCGAACGTACCTAAATATACAAATAAGCAAACAATCCAACGTTTTCTGTTCTTTTACAACTGTAAGAATTTCAAAGATCCATAGAAATTACCCAAGGTAATGTCAAAGGCCCTACCGAAGTACGTCTCAGACCATTCAAATCTAGAAAAGCTTATATCCAAGGACTAAGTCGTTTTTCCCTCAAACCCAGACACACGTGTTATCTAAAATTTTATTGTCTACAACTTTGTCCTTGGAACCAACTTTC
>CM055406.1:133349840-133365016 GCA_029228625.1 Pseudolycoriella hygida
AAATTTTTTTCAAAAAATAGAAATTTTTTCAACAACTGAAAACTTCCAAAACTACTGATATCACAACAAAAACCTTTTTAAAGGTAGAGTGTGACGCAGTCCGTAAGTCCGCTTCCAAAATTAATGATATCGCTTGAGGTGACGCAGCGCAAAAACTGAAAGTACAGAAAAATTATTTCGTCGTTGGGTCCGGCATTTGTGACGCAATATTTTTAACACAACGTAATTTTGTTTCCCAATCCGTCTTCAAGGACTGGACTGAAACACCAAATAATTACGACATCCATGTGCTTGTAGTCATGGTTTTCGCTTCCGGGGTAACTCTTTGTTGTGAGTTTAGGTGTTATTCATGTAGTTTTACTAATCCAATTTTTGTTGCCGTCGATTTTCCCGTCATAAAACTGAATTATAATTAAATGACTGGTATTTTTCTGATAAAATGGAAAATTCGGGTTGAATTTTTTGGTTATATTGTTTAATTGAAAATTTTTGTTTTTAGTGTTCAAATTATTAAAAAAAATAAAATGTTCAGATCAGATCAGATCGGATAATAAGACAATCAAATCAGATCAGATCAGATATTTCTGTTTTCAGATTCAGATCAATCTAAAAAACACTGAAAAAAGCTAAAAAACCAAAAAAAAAACAACAAAAATATAACAGAAACTGGAAAAATAACAACAATCGAAAGTATTTTTTTTTGTTTTTTAACAAAAAAAAACAGGTTCGAATGAAATTAACGTTTACCCACCCCTCGATGGCAGATGTAATATGATAAAATTGCGTGGAAGGAATTTCCGTCTCATAGACTATCAGCAGTGCATTGGTAAAGCTAACAGGTTATACATGTATTCGCAGGCAAGTGTCAATCGCATTAACATCGACAGTTCGAAAGTAACTGCTAACAGCATCCTTCTAGATTATTTAAGGTGATAAAAACAGTTTTAATTTCCTGTTAAAATAGAGCTTCCAATATCTGAAAGGATATTTGGCTTGTTTTAAACTGTACAATATCCTTCTTTTAATATCTGTAAGTTGCAATAATATCATGTTTTAATCTCACAGACGAAAATTTTAATAGCATAACATTACCCTTTTATTATACACGAAAATTTGATTGACCGCCCATAAAAACAACTCAATTTAAAGTGAGTTTTTTCAAAAGCTTTTATCTATTTTTTTTAACTAACTAGTGTTATATGCAGTACAAAAATTCTTAACGAAGTGTTATTGACGGTTTTACCTGTTCTTTTTACGTGTAAAAAATCAGTCAATTTTGTTAAGACAATGCCCAAATTTCTATGTAAAAGTTTGACATTACATAACACAGTTTTTTTTTACTTGGAAACAAATTCGACCAAAAAAAAAATTTAGTCGACAAAAAATCAATTTATGACAACTGCGTCTTTGGAAGCAACTTACCAAATGCAACAATTTTGGAGATATAAGTAATCCGTCTCAATTCAAGTGTTTTTATGGCGAGATTGGATCATTGCGCTATAAAATCGTGAAATTTCTTTTTCTAAAATGTAATTCTCTGCAACTTTGACTTTCGAAGCTAATTCCTAACTGACATAGTTCTAGAGATATGAGGCATCTCTCCCAATATTAGAAATAGCCATATCTAAGGATTAGCAAATTTTTTCGAAAAACACTCTCTTTGGCTGTTCGTCAAAATTTTATTCTCTAAACTTTGCCTTTGACAGTTAAGCTACAGATTCCATGTTTAAACAATTATTGACGAAAAAACTATGTCTTGTCGTATATAGCTGAGAAACTGAATTTCGTCCGTTCCATGGATTACAGTACCAAAACCACTGAGCCGATTTCCACAAAATTTTTTCCCAATTTGGTGAGATCAAATGCTTTAATTTGGCTTCAAAATGAACACTTTCCGTTCCTTATTTGCCAAAAAGTTTCAAACTTCAATATCTCTCGAATTGGGATGTTGAACTTGAATCATGAAATGCCTTTCAAGGAAAAAATATAATGTGATCGGTTGAGCCGTTTAGAAAAAAAAAGGGAAATGGATGGACGGACACTGCACATTTTTTTCGCTGATTCGACATATATATTTATTTCATTAATTTGGTTGGAGGTAGAGAAAAAAATCACAAAAACCTCATATTAAATGAATAGCGTCACACCAACATAGACAAAATACGTGTGCTAAGAATTCTTCTCCCGCAAAGCTAGACTGCATTTTTAGATCACAATTCGATGTATCCATTTTGCACTTATGCGAGGAAATATGATTCGAAAGTTGTGAAAAAATTGTTAGAAGATTTTGATCAATATTCATTCAGTGTACACATTGTATACTTTTGTATTCAGTGACATTCATTGTATCATGATAAGGGTTTTGCATTATCCTATATTGCACAAGAGTCGAGTTAGGACAAGGATGCTTTCATTTCATGATAAAAAATGTGTCGTACAAACTATAAAACCGACATACATTTATTGAATTTAATGCAATCGGAAAAATACGTTCAACCCTTTTATTAATGTCATTTCAAAGAAGCATTTGAGCCGAAAGAAATTCCGTTAACTTAGGAAATGTTTGAGTATATATGCAATTTTAAGAAATTTTTTCTCGAATATTGTGCCTTGCGTAAGACCCTTGACACCGACGCATTTGGTCAATTTTTCTGGTCTTCAATGTAGAGGCATTTTTTTATTTCTACCATTTTTTTTCATACGGTCGTGTGCTTGTAAATTTACGTTACTTCTCTACTTCTCAGCTGTTGATTGAGGGTGAAGAGGAAATCACATTAGAGGAGGTGTCACGAAATGTTAGGAAACTGAAGGCAGGAAAATCCGCAAGTGTAGACGAAATTAGGACTGAATTTATTAAGAATAGCGGAATAGGTGGGATTCAATGGCCCTGTAGGATTTTTAATTTAGCCATGAAGTCCTCAGTCGTGCTTGCTGACTGGAGCTTCGGTGTTATTGCTCCGATCTTTAAGAAAGGCAACCGTAAAGTTTGTAGCAGCTATAGGGGGATATCACTTTTGAGTGTGGGAAAGGTTGATACGAGTGTTCTAGTAGGTCGGGATCAGATCTTTTGTCTCAGGCAAGCTATAGAGAAGCATCATCGACTCAGAAAAAGCAATTGATCGGGTACCCAGACAAAAGCTGTTTGATGTGCTTAGCGAGTACGGAATCAATGGAAGTTTACTAGGCGTTATTAAAAGCATTTATTCAGGGAGCAGGGCTGCGGTAAGAATAGATGGTGAAACTAGTGGGGCTTTCGAGGTTAATGAGGGCGTTCGGCAGGGTTGTTATTTATCTCCTCTTCTGTTCATAATTTTCATGGACAAAATCATCAGGCCAATTTGCAGAGTAAAGTGGAAGTGGTGGAAGTAATCATGACAATCCTGGTCTATGCGAATGACTTAACTCTGTTAGCGGAAAATGCAAATGATTTGCAGAAGGGGATTGACTGCCTGAATGTCACATGTGACGAGTTCGGGATGAAGATAAGTTTAAGCGAAACTAAGGTTATGCATGCCAGCAAATCTCGGAAAGGGGTATCTTGTAATGTAAATGGGAAGCAGTTGGAACAGGTTTCGGAGTTTAAATATTTAGTATCCATTTTCTCAGAGAATGGCAAGTTAGTTAGGAAATTTGAAGAAAGAAGGAAAATTGGAAACGCAGAGGCCAACGATTTTGTATGGTAGTGAAAGTTGATTGGACTGCGGTTACCTTGTGCATGACCTGGAGGTTTCTGATATGAAGGGTCACAGGAGACTAGAAAAGGAGAATCGGAGGGAACAGTGGGACAATCATATCAGAAACGACGACATTAGTGTAAAGTTAGGGGCTACGTCAGTGGAAGAGGCGGCAAGGGCGATTAGTATAAAGTCACTCGAATGTGTGGTATAAATACCACATATGCAAATTTGCATATAAGTGTTTGTTTACCATACAGCAAAAACATAAGAAATACAAATCTCTGAACATGTCTTATATTAAATCTATAGCGCGAAAACACCGGTAACGAACCTTTTTAGAAATTGCTTTAGTTACGAGCCCCTTTTGTCTTTTCCTTTGTTCTCAAAAAAGAACAAAAGAAAGGCTCGTAACTAGCACGGGGCTCGTAGTCGATGCACTTACCCTAGTTGAGATTTACTCGAGTTATTGCAATGCTAGACATACGAATGGCCGGACAAAATTTCTTCTGCAGATTTCTCTTAATTACTGGCTACAAACATCGAGGTAAATTAATAAGACATGTAATTCGTACGGGTCTAAAACGTTTCCACAAACTTAATTTATATACTTCGCGTAGGATGTATTTTTTTCCAAAAATTGTTAATGAGACTCCCTAGTATTTACCTTCGTTCTCTCTTTAGGTTCCCCTTTGGTTCTCTTTTCCCTTTTGAATTTAGGTGAAATAGCTTTTTTTTGTGAGAAATCCATAATTCTAATCGAGTCATCTATCTAAACTAAATCAATTTAGTACAAATCATAGAAACCTCTTACTTGTGACAGTTGAACAATTCAGTTAAATAAATAGAATTCACATTTTCCTAAGCTGTAACTGCGAAAACTCACAGGTTATAGTGCCCAGCAATTAAATCGAAATGGATGAAAATCGAACAAGTTTTAAAATTCCATTATTCGATGGAACGAATTTTAGCCATTGGAAGTATCGTGTTGGAGTTTTACTCGATGAAAAAGACTTGAAGAATTTTATCCAGGAAAAGTTGGAGGACATTGTCGCAAAAACCAATGATGAGGCTAAGAAAACCGAAATCCGAAAGAACGAAAAGAAATGTATTTCAATCTTAGTCCAGACGATACACGACGTCCAACTGGAAAATGTTAAGGATAAGACAACGGCCAAGGAAATGTTCGATGCATTGGAAAGTATGTACGAACGGAAAAGCATTGCGAGTCAGTTATTGTTGAGAAAGCAAATTCTAACAATGAAGTACAACGAAAATGAAGATATTATCAATCATTTGCTCAATTTCGATACGAAGATACGTCAGTTGAAGTCGACTGGAACGAAATTGGAAAAACTGGATGTGGTCGTGCATCTACTCATAACATTGCCCAAGAGTTACGACAATTTGGTCACAGCGCTGGAGACGATGGACCAGAAGAATTTGAGTTTGGAATTCGTGAAGAGCAGACTTTTGGACGAATACAACAAACGCAAAGGACTTGGTGGTGGTTCCACAAGTAAGTCAACCGATGGGCACAATGCTATGCAGGCAAAGAGTAGTAGTGTTATATGCTACAAGTGTGGTAAAGCCGGTCACATAAAAGCGAATTGTCGATCGAAGAAAGTTCGGAAAAATTATTCGGGAAAATCGGATGAGAAACAGAAAAATCAATCGAACACGAATCAATCCAAGGACGATGTGCATGCAGCAAAAGTCAGCCGATGTAATTACGATTACGATGAACAAATATTATGTGCGTTCGAAGATATTGGAGATGAGATCGAAAAGGACAATACCGAAAAGGCGTTACTGAACGTAACAGTGAGCAATTATGAACATCTCGGATTGTCATGTGCCGAAGATTCGTCGAGATTGGAAATGGTTATGGATTCGGGAGCAACTGAGCATATGGTTAATAATGAAGAATTCTTTGAGAACCTGGAGGACATTCAAAACATAAACATTTCCATTGCGAAGAAGAATGAAAAACTTATTGCGAAACAACAAGGGAACATTGCCATCAAAACGTTCAATGATGGAAAGACGAATCCGAAGACTCTGCAGAACGTATTGTACGTAAAAGATCTGAAGTGTAACCTTTTGTCGATTCGCAGTTTGACAAAAAAAGGCTATCAAGTGCTGTTCGATGGTGATTTCGCACACATTACGAAGGATGGTGAAACATTGTTTGTTGCCGAAGTAAAAGGAAATCTGTATCGAGTCATTTTCTACGTGGAACGAAGCGTTTTCGCCGGCATCACGGACGAAACGGAATGGAACAATACTGCACAAAATTTATGGCATTTCCGTTTGGGCCATTTAAATGCATCCGATTTGAAGAAAATGGCAACACAAGGGATGGTTGATGGCATGAAGTCGATGGTTGTCGGTGAAGAAAACAAACTGTGCGAGTCGTGTGTTATGAGCAAGCAAACGAGATTACCATTTCCAAAGAAGAACCAAACCAGATCATCCCGGGTATTGGAATTGATTCATACTGATGTGTCGGAGGTGTCGGAAATGTCGTACGATGGCATGAAATATTTTGTAACATTTATTGATGATTACACGAGAGCATCAATGGTTTATTGTATGCGGCAGAAGAGTGAAACGTTGGAAAAATTCAAAACATTCTCCGCAATGGCAGAAGCGTTGCATTGTTGCAAGATCAAGAAAATATGTTACAAAATTGCGAGATTGAGATGCGACAACGGCGGTGAGTATGTTTCAAACGAATTTAAAGAATTTTGCAGAACTAAAGGAATTCAAATGGAGTACACCGTCGCATACAATCCCGAGATGAATGGGGTTGCGGAACGTTTGAATCGCACTCTGAAAGAAAAAGCTTTGGCTATGTAATTGGCAAGTGGAATCGAACGAAAATATTGGACGGAAGCTGTTTCGACTGCGAATTACATACGAAACCGTTGTCCGACCAGTGCATTTGGAAAACAATTTTCGACGAAAACGCCAGCAGAATTATGGTATGGAGGGAAGCCGAACATTTCAAATTTACGTGTATTTGGTACAGTTTGCTACAATCACATACCAGCTGAGAAGCGAAAAAAGATGGAAGAAAAATCGTCGAAGTGCATCATGTTTGGGTACGCAGCAAACAATTCGTATCGACTATGGAATATCGAAGAGCGGAAAGTGGTCATTGGACGGAATGTGATTTTTGATGAAAAGTCAATTTTGAATCGATCGAAAGTTGCAGAGATTACGTTTTCGGACAAGGATTCCGAGCCAGAGAGTTTTGATGACGCAAATATCAGAACGGAACGAGACAATTTGATTAATGATGGACGTATCCGGCGGAGTGAGAGAAATCGTCGGCCACCGAATCGATATGGGTTTGACGACGCACAAATCGCTTTATCAGCTCAACAGTACGTCGACGATGATCCGATATCAATCAACGATGCAAAACGGCGCGACGATTGGCCAGAATGGAAAGCTGCAATGGAGAGCGAATACAATTCTTTGATCAAAAATGGAACATGGTCGTTGTGTGACTTACCAAGTGAACGAAAACCGATTTCCAGCAAATGGGTGTTCAAATTAAAATGCAAGGCAAATGGGGATATCGACAAGTACAAGGCTCGTCTGGTTGCTAGAGGTTTCAGTCAGAAAGCCGGTTTTGATTACACTGAAACATATTCGCCAGTGGCCAAGCTCACAACGTTACGAATTCTCATTTCCGTTGCTAATCATTTTGGTATGCACATGGAGCATATGGATGTTAAGAATGCATTTCTAAATGGAGACTTGAATGAGGAAATTTACATGCAACAACCGGAAGGTTTTGAGGAAGGTAACAAAGTTTGCAAATTACAAAAAGCACTTTATGGTTTGAAACAGGCGTCGAGAATGTGGAACATTAAATTGTTCGAATTGGGTTCACACGCAGTCAGTTGGACAAATGTCTTTATGTGAAAGGCGGTGGTTGCGAAGCTTCTATCATTTTGCTGTTCGTCGACGATTTGTTAATTCTGTCGAAATGCATAAAGAAAATCCGAACGATCAAGGCTTTGCTACAGAAAGAGTTTGCGATGACAGACCTGGGAAATGCAAAATCGTTTCTGGGGATTCATATTCAACGAAATATGGAAAATCGTTCAATCAGCTTGGATCAACAACATTACCTGAAGAAAGTCCTACGTAAATTTGAAATGGACAAATCAAAACCGGTTGCTACGCCAATGGAAAGCCGTTTGCAATTGGAGAAGGGCGATACCGAAATATGTTCAAGTGAGCCGTATCGAGAGTTGATTGGATGCTTGACCTACGCGGCTATATCAACGAGGCCAGACTTGTGTGCTGCTACCAATTATTTCAGCCGATTTCAAAGCTGTTACGATGATAGTCATTACAGTCACGCAAAACGTATACTTCGATACATTCAGGGATCAACTACAATAAAATTGGAATATCGTTGGCACATGGATGCTAAACCGTTGGTTGGATATGTCGATTCCGATTGGGCAAGTGATCATACTGATCGAAAGTCAACGTCTGGATACGTATTCAAAGTATTCGGGAACACGGTTAGCTGGACATCAAGGAAACAATTGACAGTTGCACTGTCATCCACCGAAGCCGAATACATGGCGTTAGCGGAAGCGATTTGTGAGGAGAAATGGATTCGGGGCGTGTTAAAAGAACTTGGAATCGAAAGTGACTTACCAACAAAAATCTATGAGGACAATCAGTCCTGTATTACTATTGCTGAGTCATCACACGAAAACAAACGAATGAAGCACATCGATGTAAAGTTCAATTTTATTCGGGACGTCATTTCAAATTGTGAGGTCCAATTAGAGTATATACCAACAACTGATCAAATAGCAGACATCATGACGAAAGGGCTGGGTCGAGTATTATTTGAGAAACATCGAGCAAATATGGATTTATTATAATTTTATTCTCCATTTGTATGTTGATAAAATTAAGGGGAGGTGTGAGAAATCCATAATTCTAATCGAGTCATCTATCTAAACTAAATCAATTTAGTAAAAATCATAGAAACCTCTTACTTGTGACAGTTGAACAATTCAGTTAAATAAATAGAATTCACTTTGTAACGTCTTACATTTTCCTAAGCTGTAACTGCGAAAACTCACATTTTTGAGTTATGAAAGACAATGTGGAACAAAATCTTATGTTAGTTAATCGGAACTCATCGTGCAGGTACGTACGTTGCTCACGCCGGTAATTTGTGACTGACAAATAGACAAAGTAAATATAGATATTTTATGGTTTCCATATTTCTTACTTTGGAAGTTAAAGGTTTGTGTTGATTAAGTTAAAACTGGACAGGGAATCGCTTTAAAAGTCTGCAATAGTAAGATTTCCTTTAAGCGTAGAGACACATTTCGAAATTCCGATTTGTATTTTTAATTAACTGATTAAGGTATAAAGTCTACCTGTAGACGTTTCCATTAACGTAGGACATTCAATTTCCTTTCATCTCCACTACATCACTATTCTTTATTTGATATGGGTTCTGATATCGGTTCTGATGTAGAAAAAAATCACGTAAACTTCATTTCGGTATTTATTTTTTCTTTTTTAATCGGAGTATTGAAGGGATAAACGTAATTTGAAAGAAAATATTCTGCCGCTAAAACAAAACTGAAAATTAATGAGACATCCGTATGGCCATTAACATTAATAGAAATAGCTCTTTACTCTACAAGACAAACTTTAAAAAGGGTGCTGTATGGTGGAACGCTGCTTCACGTGGGTGGGTGTGTGTATCGAATGAAAGCCCCTACACCTGATTCGCTTTCTACATTTTTCTTTATCAAAAGAATTAAATTTTCTTTTTAAATGTTTTTTTTTTGCTACATAGAATCAAAATCAAACGATGCGAATCAAATTACGCATGCTGAAATGCCCTTTTTTATAATCTTGATAGAGGGTACGAAAAAGGTGAAAGCCTACAAAGATAAATGTCCAGGAAAAAGGGATGAATTTTCCAGACAATATAAAATAATAAAAAATGTTCTATAAAAATTAACGGTTTTTAGATTAATGTTCAACGAATTTAATATCGTATACATAAGTACGTGTGCGCTACATTTACATTCAATCCGGGCTAACAGACAATCATTCCGCATACGTTGAAAAATTATGGAGCAAAACTTTCTAAATAACTCATTCAATCGTTAATATTTTTTTTTAATTCACTTGAAATGACAGAATAGATGTTGTGGAAATTATAAGTTATTAGTAATTTTATTTTTTTATAAGTGAAAACTTAAGTTTTAAGTTGATGATAAGTTGTCAAATGTAGCATTGGTTTCTTCAGCAAAGTATCAGATTTTTGTGGGTAGAAGGGGCCGTATTGGGGAAATACGTCGGTCAGTTGGAAAAGTGATCAATTTTTTTGATTTTCAATTACGTGGGAAGTTATGAGATAGGGCGTTGGTTTCTTTAGCAAAGACTCACAAAAGTCTGAGACTTTCCTAAAGAAACCAATCTGAAGAAATCATCTGAACGGCATCGAAGTGAAGTCGAAATTCAGTTCACATACGAATTAATGGACATTGGGTTATGAGAATGAAACAGACACAGGTATTTGCAGGTGCCAAAAAACGCGCTTAGTTCATTGGACAAATACGCTAGCTTTGGCTACAGATAAATGTGTTAGTTTATATGCAACGGTTTGAAATTAGATCTAGATAATTTTTCATTCAGATTTAATTTCAATAATATAATTTCTCAAAATTTCGCTTTCAAATATTATTTCCACATTAAATTAAATAGATTGGAAATTGCAAAAGAGCAATGTTGGAAAACCCATCGGAAGCAACGGCATAACAAAATTCCAAAAACTTTTCGAAGGGTCTCTGAAATGTTCCCATCGATTTTCTCTACAACATGGCAAAAAAACATTGTCGGAGTAGGGATGACCCCCAAAGACCGACCTAGTGTAGTATGGGCAAAAATATTACTCTCTACTTTGTTCACAGCAAATCGTTTTAGAAATTCGGGCTGTACGATCCATATTGTGTGCTTAACTCGCACTATACGACCCTATACTTCAATGATGAGGTTTTTTCTGCAGTAGAGAAAATACAGGGAAAATTTTTTGTCTGTGATAGTATAAATCCGTGGTCTCTCTTTGGTGCCGTAGGTCGACCCTAGCCAAAAAAAATTGTTTTGCTAAATTGTAATTATGCATGGAAGTATGGGTTCTGGGCTCTTAAGTTCGAGCTGTTGAATTACACGATCCCAATAGCCTAACTCGATCATAGTATACAATGTGTTTTATACGAAGCACTATATTCCAATTAAATACTTGTGTAAAGGCATCTTATCATTTCTGCTGGTCTGACTATAAAACTTTGCTAAACCAACACGACCCTAGACCGAAAAAATTGTTTTTAACTTCTTTTAGATTTTTTACGGAGAACTTAGTTTCTAAATGGTAAGCTTTGACGTTTCTAAATCATGGGCGCGCGGTAGCGATGCGCCCGTGGCGCAAGTCCCCATCCGAACAAAAAATTCGGAAAATTTTTTTTTCGTAGACTAAGTTTTGACTTCCCCCCCTTACGGCGTAGCCCCCGCGAAATATTTTTCCTGGATTCTACGGAAAATTCTAAGGCGAAGTGTGTTTTCACTCATTAAAATCGGTTCGGTGGATCCGAAGATACGACCTTTAGAAAATGATAATTTCCTATACAAAAAGTGCTGTTTCATGGAAGCCAAAGTTAATGCAAATATCCTACGTTAGTTAGTTAGTTAGTTAGTGGGTTAGTTTGTTCCAGGGCCATTTGTATGAAAACCAACTTTTTTGGCTCGTGCTCGAAGACGGCTCGATAACTTTTTTTGAAATTTTGCAGGGACCTTCGGGTGGGCATTCTACGTCATATGAGATTTTAAAAAAAGGGGGGGGGGTACCGGCCTCGTTTGGGCGCCAGGGCTTTTAGAAGGCGCCATATAAAGCCCATATGTATGTGTTTGTGTGTATGATAGCACATTTTGTATGAGGCAATGGTTGTATGTTCGACATAGAGGTTTGTTGTAAACGGGAAAGTTGTTGGGTTGGGTGTGTAGTGTATCAGGGTGACCGCCAAAATGGCGGAAAATAGGCGGGGACTCAAAAAAAACTTTTGATATGTTGTACAGAAAGTTGAGGGGATAATTTTCGCCCATGGACGCAGTAGCCGCCGCGTTTCGGTTCGGCGGCGGCCGCGGCTCAAAAAAGAAACTTTTGATATGTTGTAGAGGAAGTTGAGGGTATCATTTTCGCCCATGGAAGTAGTAGCCGCCGCGCTTCGGTTCGGCGGCGGCCGCGGCTCAAAAAAAACTTTTGATATGTTGTAGAGGCAGTTAAGGGGATCATTTTCGCCCATGGAAGTAGTAGCCGCCGCGCTTCGGTTTGGCGGCGGCGGCGACTCAAAAAGAACTTTTGATATGTTGTAGAAGAAGTTGAGGGAATCATT
Source organism: Pseudolycoriella hygida (assembly GCA_029228625.1). NCBI lineage: Eukaryota > Metazoa > Arthropoda > Insecta > Diptera > Sciaridae > Pseudolycoriella > Pseudolycoriella hygida. Next base: position 133,361,971 of record CM055406.1, read on the forward strand.
TTCGCCCATGGAAGTAGTAGCCGCCGTTCTTCGGTTCGGCAGCGGCTGCGGCTCAAAAAAAACTTTTGATATGTTGTAGAGGCAGTTAAGGGGATAATTTTCGCGGCAGCGGCGACTCAAAATAATGCGAAACATTACAATCAGAACGAAAACCCGTTTTAAAAGCGAAACGTGACTCAAGTCCTCGTCCCTTCTTCCAAAACAACTGATATCAATTTGGGTGACGCTGCAAAAATTTGACTTTATGGGATGTATGGCGTATTTTTGTACAGGAAATCAAATTTTTGCGTATGAAAGCTGAAAGCGTAGAAAAATTATAACACTGGGGGGTCCGGCATTTGTGACGAATTTTTTTAATCAAAAGTGGAAATATTTCAAAAGAATTTTGTGCGTTCCGTTGGAAGCGTCACACAAATTGATGTCAGTTGTTTTGGAAGAAGGGACGAGGACATGCGTCACGTTTCCCTTTAAAAAAGGGTTTTTATTGTGATGTAAATTTACATTGACATAAAAAAAGCTGCGAAAAATCCCTGAAATCCAAAAAATCCCAAGAAAAACTCAAGAATATCAAAAAAAAATTTATGTGTGCCATTCAGTTATCTAAAAGTCGACCAGATTGGCCAGTAAGGGGCCATCCATAAAGTACGTTCTTCCTTAGGGGGGGGGGGGGGGAAGCCCCCCGAAAGTGTACGTTCCATACATTTCAACATGTTTTCCCATACATTTTTGCGTACGAGGGGGAGCTATGTTTCAGACCAAATTGAGGGAAACATTTTTGTCTATAGAAGTATGTGTCCGAGAGACTTTTATAATTCTGTTTGTTAAATTCAAAATCTCTAAAGTTCTGTTCTCAAATACCTAGAACCTTTACACATCTGAACAATTGTAATAGGTTGACCAGATCAAAACTCTTAGGAATGAATGTATTTCGTTTTTCACTAAACTTTTATTGATGGTAATCGATTACACATTTGGAACTCAACTTGTCGCCCAAATCTAGTAGTAGATAGACATGTAGAACGAGGTAGTTTTATAAATTGATTAATATTAGACACTCGAAACGATCTTCATTCGATGTGTATAAAGATAGGACGATATCCATATGTATGAATTTTGGCTTTTGTTAATAGTCTCACAGTCATTTTATTAGTCGTAACTGCCCTTTTTGATAGGTTCTACAAAGAATATAAATATAGGTATATAATTTGAACGAGAGTAAAGAGCCGTCTACGGGCCAATGATGTAATAAATTGGATGAGAAGCATCACCGATTCCTCAACGTTTGTGCCGAAATATATGCATGTGTAGAAAACGAAAACTCGAACTCAAACGACTATTTTTAAGGGTAATGGGAAGGCGTTTCCCATGGCAATAAATCTTATTGGATTAGACGCGTATTGTTTGTTTTGATAAAGCAAACGAAGCCGAGACTATGGATCATTCATAGTCATATATACATATCCGAAATGTATTTCATTTGATAGTACTATGTCCCGTTTTCTTTTTTGAAAATACAAATATAATATAATAATAATATATAAATATAATAATATAATATAAATAATATTCATGCTTATAAATATCAATTTCATCACGAACCCCTCTAATTTCTACTTGTACATATTGTTATGATGAAAATGTAGACGGTGTTGCTGAAATTTGGTATTTTAATACTAATTACACTTTCAATTCATTTAACGTTGGTTCAATTTCCTCTTGAATGGTTCACTCTGGATCCTCTGGAGGCACTTATTTTTTTTATTTAGGAACTGCTGAGTTCCCACTATAAGACAATAAATTGTTTATTGAATATATGAATTTTCTTCTCAAAATGTGCAGTTTCTGCAATCATGTCAATGAGCGATGTAATTATAGTTGTCTCGTGGTTTTTCAATATTGCAGTTAAATTGAAACGTAAGTAGTAATTAATTTTAATGCATAGCGAGCGGTATTGTTGTGTTACATTGACGGTTCATCGCCAATGTATACATAAAATAAATGCCACGAAATTGCACGAAACTGTGTAAACTGCACGAAACCATGTAAATCTAATTACTGTGTAAGGTATGAAACGCTCTCATCGTACTAAACGAAAAACATGGCCGCTTTGTTGTTGTCAAAGCGAACGTGTGGAAAATATGTGAAATTTTTTGGTGTGTTTTCAACAAACCGCTCGCTTATGCATTAAAATTTTGAACTGAATTGGCTATGATATGCAGTTGTAACACATCTGCGATTACGACACCTCGTTTTTGGCTCGGATATCGCAAACTTTCGCAGATGTGTTACAACTGAATTACATAGCCAATGCAGTTAATAACTAAAAATTGCATTACTATACATTACATTGCTCGATATTCATTGAAGTTCATTATTCTTAGATATGTACGAAGTAAACGGGATTTATGTGCAACCAGTCGTGTTTGGACCCGCGAGTAGGGAGGCCACATTGTGGATCAAAGTACACTAATTGCTTTTCATGCTGCCTACGCGTGACGAAAAGAAAAATATAATATATTAAAATCTTAAAACTGGCTCTTTAAAAAAAAAATCTGAAAGGTAGTCAAAGGTAGTCACTGAAAGTGTTGAAAAATTATTACGCTGGTGGGTCTGGCATTTGTGACGAGATTTTTTGAACACAGGGTAACGTTGTCGTAAAGGAAATTTATGCGTATTTTCAGCGCAAGCGTCACCTCCACTGATATCATTAATTTTAGAAGTGGACATTAGGGACTGTGTCGCACTTTACCTTTTAAAAGGTTTTTGTTGTGATATCAGTCGTTTTGGAAGTTTTCAGTTGTTAAAAAAATTTCTATTTTTTGAAAACAATTTTTTGGCGAAAACTTTCGCCTCAATTTTGGCCAACTTCCGCGCCTCGGCGACCCCACCTTCTATTCATCAAAATGATGCCCAAGTCAATATCTATCGATTCCGACGAAAAAATTTTTTTGGCGAAAACTTTCGCCTCAATTTTGGCCAACTTCGGCGCCTCGGCGACACCACTTTCTATTCATCAAAATGATGCGCAAGTCAATATCTATCGATT
>CM055406.1:133372080-133405716 GCA_029228625.1 Pseudolycoriella hygida
GATTGTTTTGAGTTTTAAATTTTTGCGTGTGAAAACTGAAAGTGTTGAAAAATTATTATGCTGGTGGGTCTGGCATTTGTGACGCGATTTTTTGAACACAGGGTAACGTTGTCGTCAACTGATATCATTAATTTTGGAAGTAGACATTAGGGACTGCGTCACACTTTACCTTTAAAAAGGTTTTTGTTGTGATTATATATTTCGCAGAAAAATCAGTACTATGTACTGTTAAACCAATTAAGTAAATTAAGTAAAAAGTAAATTGAAGGTGACGTAAAAAGTAAATTAAGTAAATTAAGTAAAATGTTCCCCTAAAAAGACAAATTGAGGACATTTTTTTGAAGCCATTCGCTCATTCGTAAGTCATCAGAGAAGCCGTTTTTGAAAAATCACCGTCTGTACAGGCCAATTACGACAAATTCTAATCTCACAGGACATAAAAAAACATATTGAGGATAAATGAGATTTGGTTGATGGAAATAAAATTCCCAGAAATTGACATTATTCGTTATTCAAAGACTTCAAAGAAGTATATAATTTGTATTTTCAGAAATGGGAATGTAGTAATAGGAATGTACTGAAACAATACGTAGGACTTATTTAGCTTTTACATTTTCGCGTCATTCTATACTTGTTATTTCACCCTCTACCGTTAGTGAGTCGTATTCGCAAATAGAACAATGTGGAATTTTGTGTGTGTACATTATAATAAAATACAACAAAATTTTGATTACAGAAAGTTTTATAAGTAAATCCCTCCGATTGAATTCCTTTCTTATTGTCTTAAGGTGCTATGTGTTGAGGGCAATATTCACCGCGGGTTTTGTCTATCGATGGGAAAAAGTTTAATTGTGAGAAACATTAAGTAAATTAAATTTTTTGAGATAGGTCTGCTCTTCACTTGGCTGATAAATAAACATTTATTCGAATTTAAACGGCGACACAATCACAACAAAACGTTACAGCACGTTCTTTCCACACCCCCAGTTCTTTAAACTCTCCTGGTAAGTCATCGTTTGTAATTCGATTAAGCTTGTTCGCCTCAACACACTGACCATTTCATCGACGCAAGATTTTAACGGTAAAAGAACGAGGTTGACAGGTGTAATGGCCATACCAGCATTTCTTCTTGGTGCACTCAACATTACGTAAAAATCGTGGAAAATAGTCAGGTCCCAAATCTTTCCATCTAATTTTAGCTTGGTATTCCCAAGGACGTTCACTTCGTATTGTTTTGCTCTCTCTTCGAGATTCTCTCTTCAAGCTCTCAGAACTCATAGTCATAATATTTTTATACTGGTTGTTACCATTTGTTAAAACATGTCCATCCCGTTCATTTGTTCCATGTCTTAACTCCCAGGCAGGTTTTTCACTAATATCCACTGCGTATGTATCTTCAACAACAAACGACTGATCGAATTCCGAACTTCGTTTATTCAGATGCGGATGGTCCTCATAATCCTCATCGAAATTTGCCGGTGGTTCGATGCTCATATATCTGGAGTTAAAAGCCGCTCCTAACACATTGACTAACACAGTTGACGGTAAATTTCCACAATTATTTTCGACAACATTTTTAACATGTAAAAGTTTTGTTAAATTCTGCGGAGTTTTTCTCGTTATTGACATCGATTCACCACCAAGTAACCAAAGAGTTGCTAGTAGCAAAAACTTGACGATTTTTTGAAACGCTGCCACAAAACACGATTGACCACGACAACAGCCTCGCCAGTTATGAAATGAACCTCTACGAAAGTATTTTGTCGAACCAATAAGTTGCAAAAGTTATTTTAAACTATAAAAACAACGGCAAATTGCCACTGTCAATTTCATTGCAGGGAGGAGTATATATTTCCAACTTGTTACCTTTCTCTTTTACCTTTCAAGAATGTAGGCATAAGTAAACTAAACAGGTAAAAATGATCAAAAAGTTAGTAGCCAAATACCATAGAAAATGCATGTATGCTTTATTAGTAAGTAAGAGCACAATGCAATAATAAATTTAGTTTAAAATAGAATTTTAATTATTCAAAAAGAAAGCTGAAAGTCATATTAGATGAGATTTTTATGAGTGATTTTACTATTAAGATTACAGCGACGCGCGGAGAGGAATTAACAACGAACTAATTTTTCCATGCTTTGTTTTTATGTAAAAATTTGAGCTTTACTTCTTTTTGCGAAGATTGTGCCGTGCAAATTAAAATTTTTGCGTGAGAAAACTGAAAGCGTTGCAAAATTATTACGCTGGTGGGTTTGGCATTTGTGACGCAATTTTTTAAAAACACAACGTAAATAACATCGCTTTAATTTTTTTTTTTTTGCAACGCACAATCGATTTTCGACTGTTTTCGATGTTGTTCACGATGCGTACCTCGGAGGGTCAGGGAAGTCAGAAACGAGTGGTTGTCCAATGTTTTTACAGTGGTGAGGTGTAAGAGTTTTGCAACGAAAAAATGGTATGAAACACCTTGTAACGATATGACTTTTAAAATTTGATACATGTGCTGAAATGTACCCCTCCGTTGCTATGATACGACGTTGCAATGTCGTATGTGTGCATTGCAATCTGATCAAAAGTTGTTTGTACACTGTACAATATAATGGTTTCTGTGGAGTGATTTTTTTAAGTTTGGTTGTTATTTTCTTCTCAATCGATTTGTTTGTTGCAAAAAGCAGTGTGTCCACCTCGTTGCGATACTTGATTTTTTCAGCATACGTCCTATATATAGGACTAATGCTGAAAAAATCAACGTATCGCAACATGGTCGACAAACTACTATTTGCGTATCGAAGCTTAATGAGTCACCCACCTCTTATTTCAGAACTTTTGTAACTGGAAGAAAATCGTTTTGAATAAGATGCTTAATGCGTCTTTTTCCTTTTTCTGACTTCAGAACTTTTGTAAGCAAACAGAAAGACTTGAGTCACACCTCCTCTGCGGATACTAGCTTCCTTTTCTTTATAAACTGAATTTTATTTCGTCTTGGGAGGCTCTGCCGCCTGCCACACGTACATAGGGTTCTGTCCCAATCCCCGCTAGGGGCACTGCCGTCTTGACCACTTATGCAAATGTGCCGCCCCTCTACCCCACTTTTTTCACGATCGCCTCGTGAAAAACTTAATGTCCATCAGATTTTTTCTACGTATTGAGTACACGAAAAAATGAGAATTGTTTCAAATCGATCATCACGACGAAATCAGTTGAAGTATCACTGATCATCAAAAAATTGTCGACATCAAATCAAATCAAATTCATATAGTTTGGATTGATTTCTCAAATCACAAAGTTTGATCATAAAAACAATGTGTTAATCATCAACACATAAATTGGGTTTAAAAATCAATTTGATCATTTTTCTTTGATGATAATTTTGCTGAAATCAAAGATTTTCCAAATCAAATCAAAATTTTTCGAACTCTGGTTTTGTGCATGTAAAACTCGGTTTTTCGGTAGAACGAGTTAAAGCGACACTTTGCACAATCTCTTGATTCTCCTCTTGTATTTAAAACAAATCGAAGGAGATCTTCGACTCACGTTTCCATGGTCAAAAATGTTTCTTTCAATTTTCTCTACAACCTTGTTGCTAAAATTTTTCTTGATCAAAAAAATTGGGTGACGCTTACAGCTTCGAAACGCAAAAAATTATTTTGAAATACTTTCACATTTGATTAAAAAATGCGTCACAAATGTCGGACCCTCCAAACGTAATAACTTTTCTGCGCTTTCAGATTTCACACCCCAAAAAATTTGCTTTGCGCGATGTATGGAGTACGGGTAGCCAAAATTTTGCATGCGAAATCTGAAAGCGCAGACAAAATATCAATGTACGAATGCTGAAAAATAAATAAAAATTTCGCATGTTAAAAAAAATATTAGTATATTATTAACCAAGGGATATAATGGCGCGATTATAGTCGAGGTGAAGTGAATGTCCGAGGGGCTATGCCCGAGGAATATTCACGTACCGAGACTATAATCAAGCTATTTATCCCTTGGTTAATACGATAGTTTATAAACTATCATTTGGGCATATAATTCGCCATTTGACTCTTGGCTTTTTTTTTTATTTCCTTTGAGAGTTGACGTCATGATATTATAGTCGGACTATAATGAAAATTATAGTCGAGTCGACCATAGTATGCCTATTATATACCTCCCAGTTTGTACGAAACTCGACTATAATGTGGTCATTATACACTTACTTTCAGGTGTATAAATGGCTAATTATATGCCCGAATGATATAAATAATATAATTGGGAATTGTTGTATAGCTAAAAATCTAATTAGAATTTTGTTGTGTTGCTTACGCCGATCAATGTAAACAATAGCTTTCAGTGAAGTATCTTTTTATTCGCCTTGCATTCGGATGTGACAACCATCCATCTTCATGGCTATATATTAAAAAGAATATACAGAACCTTAAGCTAAAGCTGTAAAGTTGGTGTCGTTACTAACACATGACTGTCAAACGAAAATCAACTGTGCAATAGTTCTAGAAATATTGTAAAAGTTTTTGTAATAATTTATAAACAAATTTAGCTTAAGGTTCTGTATATATTGTTTTTAATTTATAGCCATGAATATGGATGGTTGTCACATCCGAATGCAAAAAATATAACTATTTTTTTTTTTCGTTCGAATGGCTTTATTTCATTATGTATACATGAATCAAATGAAATCTTGAGGCCGATTACTTGCGTTTTCCATGGGCACCAAAAAGTTCATCTTGGTAGCAAGCACACCCAGTAAGACCTAGTAGAATCGAGATATTCCAAACACCAAAAGAAGAACCAATTAATGATCGGCAAGACGATTTGAATATTCAACAATTCTGACGATCTGTTTCTTCGGATGATGAATCATTGATGAAAACGTTTTTGAAGGATCAGCAGAATTTATGGTTTTTAATGAGAATTCAAGAAAACTTGACTGGGCACAGCATCCAATCATGATTACTGCTGCTTCAGCATTTATTTATGCATTTTTACTTAATTGTTTTAATTTGAATTGAAAAATATCGCGGAGCAAAATTTTTCACGTCTTACTTTTCCAAAGCCTACCATATGGATAAAAACACTCCACTGCCTGATTTCGTTTTTGACGGTGTTGTGGTCCCAACTGTCAGCTCGATTAAATTTCTCGGTGTGATTTTGGACAAGTGCATTAATTGGAACGAATATATTACAAGCTTGTGTAATACTATTTCTAGCCAAATAAGTATTTTCAGAAGGCTAAATGTTATGCTGCCCACGGGAATCCTTAGGAAACAATACTTCTCTTTAGTACACAGTAGACTGACCTATTGTATCGGTGCATGGGGGATGCTAATAAAACACTTATGAACAAGCTTGAAGTGGTACAACGGACATCTCTCAAAGTCGCCCATAGGGTTCCGTACAGATATCCCACTAACCTGTTATTTTCGAAATTGTGCCCAACGATACTTAGTGTTAGTGACTTGTACAAGTATTCTATATGCAAATTCGTACATCAATCAATCTATCAATCAGTCGATCAACGACTTGTGTCACCACAATATAGAGTTTCCTTCCGCATCGCACTCTGATGATACCAGGAACTCTGGCTTGTTACTTAGGCCTAGGATATTCACCTTGATGGTATGTGACAGGCGTATGCTGTCCCACCCTATTCAATCAATTACCTAGGAATATACGCAATGCATCATCTTACGGATTTAGCCGTTTGTTACGGATTCGCTACTTAGAAGTGGTATTAGTCGTTGAGATTGAGAATCATTATATCATTTTTTGTGGGATGGCCTGCCACAACTTTAGCGCTTATACCTGCTTTCTAGCATCCCCTTCTTTTTGATCCATTTGAGTTAGTTTTTGCCTAATCCTTTTTTTTGCTTTAAAAATTAATTTTTAGTTATTTTTTTATATTTTTGTTTGATTTTTTTACTATGTTTTCATACTTGTTTAGCATATTTGAATAGCTGCCGCTAAATGGTGCTCTTCTTTTTTATGCTTGCTTCCTTATAAATTCCTTATGGTTGCTCCCTTATGTTATGATTTTTGTAACAAGGAATGTAAATTTTTATTTTTTGTTTTTACCTTGCGAGTGAATAAATTGAATTGAAAGGCTACTATATAAAATATAAGTACATCTATATGGGTGTCTACATTGTGTGAAGAAAATGTGACACTCTAGCTCTAAAGGATACGGGTACAACAAAACTTTCAAGAAACAATGTTCTAAGCTACTCAAAGTAATCATCGAGAATTGCATTATTGTCTGATGTTTCTGCACTTTTGGGAATCCACTGTACATAAAATGTAGAAAGAAAGACCTGTCGTAAAACTTTGATCGAACACCCTTCTTTTACTTATTTCGCCTTTAATTCTTAAGATTGAGACATGGTCAATGAAATTTTCGTACATCAGTTCTATCAAGTTGACGAAGCATAACGTCCTTCATCTAGCTGGTGAGAGCTGTCAACGTTGACTGACAACGCGTTTGGAAACAATGTGTATCCTTAGTATCCTGGATAACGGGAAATCTTAGATCTGAAAAAACGGATACCGGGAAATTTGCTCGAGCTTCGAAATGGAAGCAGGAAATTTGCTCTACGTTCGAATATCGGGCAATCAGGTTGAAAGGCAACAGTTTGGAAACATTAGAAAAATAGGAAATGACCTTGTAGTTGGGAAAAATAATAAAAAACTGGGAAATTACTTTAAGTTTAGAGAAAAATGGGAAATGACTGGAAATTAGGAAATCATAGAAAAATGGGAAACCACTTAAAAAACGGAAAATCATTTGAACAGCAGTATGTAATAAAAACGGAAAATGATCCTCTCACAATTTCTTTAGTTTTGTTTATTGTATTGTTTTGTTTATTTGTAAAATTTTAAAATTCTCGCTGGCTCTGATTGCGACTTTTTTAGCCCTAGTTGCACTTGAAAAATATCACTCCGTTTTGAAACTGCGCATACACATAGAGCAAAATTCTTTGTATGCGCACGCGCAGTTTCAAAACGGAGTGATACTTTTTTGTAGTATACATATGTCACCCATCACTTCCTTCAGTTAACATTTTGAAACATTTTATGTGTTTATATGGGAGTAAGATAACTTTGCTTAGATCGCAAATTCGCTCTATCTCTCTCTCTCAAATTCTCTTTCGCTCTTTGCGGTGCAAATTTGTTTTTATCAAATACTTATTCATTCCTTAAAAATTACTGTGTGGGACACAATATAGCTCAATTGTTAAGTTTAAATTATTGTTTTACAAAATGGTCTTGATCGTCTTATTCTTCTTCGAATTACATTTAAAATAGATTAATTTCTTTTCAATAATTTGGCTTAGTTACTTTTACCATTAGGTCAATTTGGTTCGTTTGGTTCAACTTTGTTCATAATTTTTCTTAGGTTTCTTTGTTAGTAAAGATTTCCTAAACGTGAATAAAATAAGTAAATAGGACTAAAAGAGCAAAATAATTTGAAGTAAGAATTATCACAGATTCGATAACTTATAATTGAAAAAAATATTATGAATATATATATATATATATATATATATATATATATATATATATATTATTATGAATGTGGTATGATTGTCAATTCTCCGTATTTTTTGTGCAATTGGCGTCGAGATAAGTGAAGAAAACATTAACTTTTTCATTTAAATGTTTTATTTACCTCGCTCGCTATGCAGAAAAATATCTAACAGAAGACACGATGTGAATTACCAATAACTAAACTGGATTATGTTCGTACATGGTGACAGACACGTGCGATTAATCCACTCGCTTCGCTCGTTGCTCATACCTTCGCACTATGTGTGTTACCTTGTTCGAACATAATCCAGTTCAGTTGTTAGTAACTTACATCATATGTGCTATTATATAGTATAACGCCGAAAACAGACGATAAAGTACAGAAAATGTTTTCATTCTTCTGTTCGTTGACAGTTGCAGCAATTCAGTTTTGAGGTAGAAAAATTTTCCTATCTTACTTGACAGTTGCAACAATTGTGTTGTTATGAAATCTAATATGAACACAGGAAAGAGAACAATGAAAACATATTCTGTGCTTTATCGTCTGTTTTCGGTATAACAATTCCAGTGAATCTTATCCGACAAAAGCTGTGCGCACGCTTAAGAACTAAAATACCCCAAGCTGAACAAAAAACCCATTTTTTGCGCTGTTGCCATGTATGGATTTGACTTTGTACAACAAAATGACATTCATGTCCGGGTGCGAAATCGCATAGTAACTGTCAACAAAACTTTTTATTTATTTACATTCTTCTTAGGTCAAAATACAATATTTTATGAGGAAGTTAAAATGTGTGTGTCATGGAAATCATAACAGCACAAATATCCACAACAAACATATGATGGGAACCACACACAGCATAACCCATAGCGTAGATAGTCGGAATAACTCTTTAACCCTTTTATGCGGATTGTGTTTAGGTGAATATAACACACACAAAACATAAATACCAAAAACACTCTTCAAACTTTTGCTATCACTTCAAAGCCATCAGTTCTATGAAATGTAACTCAAACGACACTAAAACACAAGCTGTATTTACACTTTTCATACCCGGCATAAACGGGTGTCACATAAGCGAAATTGATTGTATTCATCGAATGTTAAAAAACGATTTCTCTAAAATATATAGAAATTAAAAAAAGAAGGGAAAAAACAGCGGATCATTATGTTCTTCAGATCAGCGACACCCGTTTTGTATACATATGTCATAAGTATCTGGAGATTTATTCCGAGCAGACTATGTGTGTGACGTCGATCGGACACTTTGACAGATTAACTGGGACGTAGCGGTATGTGAATGGGAATGAGTTTTGGGTACTTTATGTGTATTTAGATGGATACACAGGGTGTCACTTATTCATTCAATATTCATTCATAATTCATTATTGCCGAAGAAGGAACAATCGATTTTTGACTCGATTCGGCAATATTGAGATTTCGCGTTGTTTCGATTGTTTCTTCTTCGGCAATAATGAATTGTGAATGACTATTGATGAATAAGTGACACCCCGTGGGACTTCATTTTATGATTGATATTGTTACAAATCTCGTTATAACCTATGAATGACATTAAACCGTATTATTTATATTTGCATCGAATTGATTGTTTTTGATTGCTGGTAATGCTTGAATTAGCATTTAGAGTTACACGGTAAGTTTGCACTAACGAAATTTACATTTGAAATGTGAATAATTGGAACGGTTTAATAGAAACGTCGATTAGAAAGTAAGATGCCAACGTCTGGTTAATGATTTATTGGACCCGTACGAAGTACAAGAGGTCCTATACGTTTACTATAAACAATTTTATTGTAACATGGGGTAGATCGAGGTGGTAGGTGGGGGGATGCATCTATTATCGTCTAGAGATGACGAATCAGCAATAAAAAAATGTCCATCTGTCCGTCCGTCTCCACTTTTTTCCAAACGGCTCAACCTATCAGCCTAAACTTTTTTTCTCTGAAAGGTACATGTCTCCCATGATCCAAGTTCGAAGATGAGCAAAATCGGCCAAGCATTTCCGGAGATATGGTCGAAGAAGTTGAGGTCAGTCATGAAATTTTAGGGTAGGTGAAACTTTTTCGCAAATATCTCAGCAAGTAAAGCACGGAAATTGCTCAATTTGGTGTCAAATGAAAGCATTTGATGCCAAAACACTGGGGAATTTTTTTTTGTTGGAATCGGGTCAGGGGTCTGGGCACTGGGAGCCATGGAATGGGCGAAAATAAATTTCTCTGCCCAAAATGATAAGAGATAGTTTTTTTTTCAGTATTTGCTCAAATACGCAATACAGAGATTTACTTTCAAAGGCAAAGTTGTAGAGAATCAAATTTTAGCGAACACGTGTCTCAGGGTTTTGGGGAAATATGTTCCAATCCTGGTATATGGCCACTTCAGAACTATGAGAGTTAGAAAGTTGGTTCCAAAGGCGAAGTTATAGAGAATTAAATTTAAGCGAACACATGTTTCAGGATTTTGTCGAAATATAGCCCAATCTTGGTATATGGCCACTTCGATTATTGGACAGAATGACACGAATCTCCAGAACTATGAGAGCTGGAAAGTTGGTTGCAAAGGCAAAGTTGTAGAGAATTAAATTTTAGAGAACACGTGTTTCAGGGTTTTAGCGAAAAAGACTTCGTCCTTGGATATCAGATTTTCTAGATTTGAATGGTCTGAGACGTACTTCGGTAGGGCCTTTGACATTACCTTGGGTAATTTCTATGGATCTTTGAAATTCTTACAGTTATAAGAGAACAGAAAACGTTGGATGGTTTGCTTATTTGTATATTTAGGTACGTTCGAGTCACTTTGCCACATCAATTCTGTTTGTCACGTCTATGCTGATACGTACGGGTCTTTGGTTATGTTTTTATTAATATTCTTTGCATATTCAGATCGTTAAATTACTATAGTACTATAGTAGCGACTAGCGATCCGCTAATCAGTCAAGAAGAGGACCCATTTCGCTTGTCGCTACTTCGCAATTGTACGAACTCGTATTATTTGGAATTCAAATTTCCACAGTATTTTATTAGCACAGACAAAATTCGAATAGCCTTAATCCCGATTTCCACTTCGTCATCTTGAAAAAAAAATTACGGAAATGTCAAAAAAAACATATGCAAGGGATCCGTACGTATTTTAGGGACTCTTGTTTTAACTTATTATTTGCACCTGTGAAGTGCGTACCATCATCGCTAAATTATTCGGCAGGTTTCGCACCCCGTGTGGTTTCGAAGTTTCTTATCGGCATAATACATGAGGTCGAATCGTAGGCTTCGACTATCTCCATATGAATCGACAAGGAGGAAGGTTATTCGATGCTTTCGTGGTAAAATTATTGAACAGGTAAGTTGAGTGTTGACACCGTTCTGACGTCCTTGAGTTTATATTACTTGCTCGTAGATAATTCATGAGTACCAGATATGAGTATAGTTACGCTACGCGAATCTGGTTCAGTTCTAATGATTTTGCTCGTCCATTCTAAACAAATCGCTCCTGCAGTTCCACTCAAACCCAAATCATTTGCAATTTCTTCTTCCAATTAGCGTGAATGATGTAACCTTCATCAATAAAAGCAAAGGTGTGGATTATCTTCTTGGGACTATTGATTCTGGAATGACGGGTTGTCTAGATGTGTGTGCGTTGTTTTGACATGTCGCGATCTTAGCCGTGTTAAAGTTGGAGTTATCCTTCTTCATTTCAATTTTTTTCTTGACGTCCTTTTCTTCTGACAACTGACTTTCTGGATGTAGAAATGTGTGATGTAAACTTGTGCAATTGTCCTTTCCACATGACTTCTTTCTTTCACATCATTGTTTCAAATGATTGGATGTGCGTCCCCACAAGACTCCTATTTTTTGCTGATCCTTCATCCTCCACTTGACGTTTTTCTTGCTTGGAAGGACGTTCTTGGGCTTCGGGTATGACCATCTGACTGGTTGTTTAAGCTATGTCGTTTAACCACTTTGCCAGCGTAGCTAGATCTGCGTTAGGTATAGAGGCCTTGTACACAGCCCAATTTATCTTGATCTGAGTGGGCAGTTTATCTGTCACTTTTTGTAGAAGCGTTCGATCTGATAGGTACATAGGATAATCACACTCTATAATCGTGGAGCACAGCTCTTCTACCGAAAATGCAAACGAAATAAACGATTCAATATCATCTGATTTGAGAGGTGAAGTTTTTTCTAGTCTAGCAAGGCAGGTATTTATTATTAGCTCCAGTCGACCATACATAATTTTTAAAGTGTGTATAATCGCTGGTACATTAGCTGAATGTAGTAAACGTCCACGAACTGCAGGTCCCCATAAAAAACGGTAGTTCTTTTTTTATTACTTGTCGGGCGGCTAGCTGTTCACGAGTTATAGTTGACGTTCCTAATCCATCACCAGGTGACAAATTCGTAACTCCTCTCGGAGTGCCCCAATTGCTTGTCAACATATACGACGAAGGTTGAAAATTCCCAAATTGTGTATCATTCGATGTACTATGATGTATCGAAGTAGAATTTATAAACATTTCCCCAAATTTTGACGTTGACAATGGATCTGATTGACTCGAAGAATGTTTCGTAAATGTTGGCTCAATTCTTGATGAAAATGATGGTCTGAACTGATTCTGATTTGAAATTTTACTCATGAGTGTTGGTTCTGTACTTGACGCAGGAAATGACTAAAACTGACTACCATTTTGATGTAAATTTTCCCAAACTTTGACTTGAGCTTGACACAAATTGTGAATTCAGTTGGCAGTTTGATGTATTTGACCAAACTGCATTCGTTGTGGTGTAAATTGGAACAGTGTACTGTGGTAGCGAATCGTAGTTGCGAGAGTTTTGCCCGGGCATAAAGCTATTTTGTGTAAAACCAGTCGAAATCAACGTTGTCGGCTGACTAGTTTGATTCATACTAGACGAAACTTGATTACTGAGAAAAGACGCAACTTTGGTGCTGCAAATTGGCCCGTTAGTGGTGATAATTGATGGTAAATCATAGGCGTTGCTAATATTGTTTACGCTCGTAACTATACTTTGCCGATGGGCAGACTTTGTTAACGCTAGAAGTTGCCGGGAATTCTTAAGAGGAACTCTCATTTTGTACCTCCTCTTGATCGTGTGCGCATATTGTGGCGGCAAATGAATTCTTCTTTGAATTAGACTGAATATGTCTGAGAAGGAATTCATTACTAAGCTTTGGGCACGAAAATACGGGTGATTAGACCCGTACGAAGAACGAAGTTCTTCGAAAAGGGGTCTTTTACGATTACCACGACGTTTGCAACCAGTCGAATTTCGACCCGGTAGTAGGGGGAGCACCGATCATGGTCCTTAGATGACGAATCAGCAATAAAAAAAAATGACCGTCCGTCCGTCCGTCTGTCAACACGATAACTTGAGTAAAACTCAACCGATTTTCAAAAACTTTTTTTTCCCTGAAAGGTAATCGAAAAATGTTTTATGTGATTGAATCTTGGCACTGTCGGCCCAAGGGTCGCCGAGCTAGCGTCGTTTAAGTGGTTTTTGGTCTTTTGTACATACCTCGAGTAAATCTTTTCCGATTTTCATAAACTTTTTTTGTTTGAAAGATTTGGGCATGGCGGACAATTTAAAGAAGAAACTTTTTCAAATTTGAGTCCCTGGACTTAGCTAGGGCACTAGAACCGAGTCTATGCAAGGGCCATACGTGTTCTTTCTACATAAATCGAGTAAATCTTTTCCGATTTTCATAAATTCTTTTTGTTTAAAAGATCTGGTCATGGCCTTCAATTTATGGAAGAAATTTTTTGGATTTGAGTCCTTGAACTTAGCTAGGGCACTAAAAACAGTTCTATGCTAGGGCCATACATGTTTTTTGTACATAACTCGGGCAAATCTTTTCCGATTGTCATAAACTTTTTTTTTGAAAGATCTGGGCATGTCCGAAAATTTATTGAAGAAACTTTTTTGGATTTGAGTCGTTGGACTTAGCTAGGGCACTAAAAATGAGAAAACGAGTCTCTGCTAAGGCCATATGTGTTTTTTGTACATAACTCAAGTAAACGAGTCTCTGCTAGCGCTCTACATGTTTTTTGTACTTAACTCGAGTAAATCTGTTCCGATTTTCAATGGTTTTCCAGCCATTGATTCGTAAAACTGATTCTATCCACTTCTTCGTCATCGCCTTCTTCCTCTAAATTTTCCAGCAACGCGTAATTTTGGTTCAAAAATTCTCTTTCTCGTTGAGCGCGTAGCTCAAACTCTTCTTGTAATTTCTTCATAGCCAATTGCTTCTTACGTTGAGACGATTTACTGCTGGCGATGCTTTTATCATTCATGACCAGTCCATTTCCATCTTGAGATGTATCATCCATGACCAGTCCATTTCCATCTTGAGATGTTGAAGGTCCAACGTACAAATTTCCCATAGTTGAAGGTGGTATTTCTAAACTTGTTGACGTCACTAACGAGCTTATAGGTGGTTTTTGAACAATTATTAACGGCGTTCGTGGTAACTGTTCTGGATTCGTTGGCGACAATAGTTCGACTGTAGACGGATTCACCATCGTCGATGAGCTTGGTACATTCGTTGCTGATGTTGTAGTATCTTCCATTGACGTCGGTGTCTGTACACAACCCTGAACAATTAGTGCATCTTTGAGCTTGCAACCATCGTCACCACTCTTATTAACTTGAGTTTTTGGCTTAGCTCCTTTGGAATTATCGCTTTGAGCTGTTTTGGTTCGAACTACACGACTTGCAGTACAAATTTTGCACTCCCAACTTATATTTTTGACTGCTTCGTTAACTTGTGCACAGGAATAGTGAAATCATTTTCGACACTTAGTACACTCCACCATATCTTCAAACGAATCAGGTCTCTTGCATTCTCGACAGGTAAATGACTTAGAATAATCCACTGGTGAGCGACGCATTTTCGTAGACCGTTTGAATGCATTTGATTGATCACTTTTATTTGCAATTTTTCTTGATTTCATATGCAATTTACGAAACAATAATTTGTAGTAATGTTACGAACGGTAACAGGAGACTAAATGCACGGGTCGAAAAGATTGATCGGTGTCTTATATCGGGAAGTAATATGTGAGCATCAATGTTAATCAAAATACTATGATCAATTATCCAATCATATTTAATCCATGTGAAATTGAAAGCTACAACTTTTGTTTACATAATTTGATTAGAACAATTCATCTAATAACTATAATGGTTTTTCCCTGTAGATATAACTATTTTCCGAATTCTTTCGATATTGTAGCAGTCATAGGGCCCATTCTATGCAAATCGAGACGCCTGTAATGTAAGGAACGGAAATACTCCCTTAACCGTAGGAAATAATGAGATCATACGCTCGGCAGAAAATTAGATATTACAGTTAAGAACAATTTGAAGTAGATACATCGAAAATTTCTATTTTAATTTTAAATTCTTTGCTCCGCTACATGCAGCTTTATAAGCTTCATAATAGAAAAAAGGAGATTGAAGAAAGTGCAGCAACTAACTCACTTCACTGTAGTTGGTTTAGATGATGTTGGTGAACGTGCTGTTGGCGGCGCTAATCGCTTTAGTTTCGAATTTTTGTCAGAGGGCTTATTCCAAGCGTAGGAATCTACTAGCCTGTCAACATGCTATAAGTTATTGTATGTACGGCCAAAGCCTTGGACTTAGAAGCAGAATTTATCTGGATCCATCGCATCAACTTGATAAGTTTTCGCATCAAATTGTTGGCATTAAAGAGAACACTTAATGTTTAACTCCATATTTATATTAAAAAATTATCGATTTTCGTGATTTAGTGATTTGACAGAGAATGACTCACAAGTGAAAAAGTTCAACTAACCTTCAAAAAACTACGTTTTTCACCACTTTTTCGACCGTAACTTCGAAAGTTTTCAACCGATTTTGCCCAAATTCGATCTCATAATCAATTTTCTGATTATCTTTCAGGAAAAAAAAAAAGATTTTGAAAATCAGATAAGATTTACCCGATTTATGTAGAAAAAAACGTTGGGCCCTAATAGAAACTCAGTTTTAGGGCCCTGGCTGAGTCTTAGAGCAAAAAAGCTTCTTCCAAAAATTGTCGGCCATGCCCAGATCTTTCAAACAAAAAAAATTTATGAAAATCGGAAATGAATTTACTCGAGTTATGTACAAAAGACCAAAAACCACTTAAACGACCCTAGCTCGGCGGCCCTTGGGCTGACAGTGCCCAGTATCAATCCCATAAAAGATTTTTCGATTATCTTTCAGGGAAAGAAAAGTTTTTGAAAATCGGTTAAGTTTTACTCAAGTTATCGCGGTGATAGACGGACGAACGGAAGGAACATGACGGATCTCAAAATCGTTGTTGATGGAACCGAAATAAATCGAGTAGCAAAGTACAAGTACCTTGGACTTGTTATCGACGAGAACTTAAACTTTGATGCGCATGTAAATCATATCAAAAAACAAGTCACTCCATTCATATCGTTGATGTGGCGCAAAGGAAAGTACATCACGGTACATAAAAGAAAGCTGTACTTTGTATACGTGCACAGTCACTTGACATACATGCTACCGATATATGGCGAATGTGGAATTACAAATATTGAGCAGCTCCAAACTCTGCAGAACAAATGTATGAAAGCTGTTTACCGCCTGAACAGATTCACGTCAACAACGTATTCGTATAGCTCCAGCGTATTGCCGATCTCTGAGCTAGCGAAAGTTGAGCGAATTATTCTCATCTAAAAATTAGTGAACTCGCTGACTAAAAGCAATTTCCGTTTCATAATAAATTCAGATGTTCAAACTCCCACCTCCATATTTTCACCGCAACTGGCGAGTATAATGCATTGGATAGTGACACACGTAAATTAAGAAGCTTAGTTGCATTTAAGAAAAGAGTGAGACTCAAAGTCATTAAAAATAGTGATAAGTTTTCTGTGATATCTCCGTACGTTTTCATTAATTAAAGTTAATGTGATAATTTCAATATTTGATATATGCCTTCTCCTTGAGCTGTGATATTTTATAATTTTTTTTTCTGACTTTTTATTTGTGTGTTAAAATTAGCTAAATTATATTTACAAAAAAAGTCTATAAAAATATTGAATATTAACTTAAGATCAATCCAAAAATTTAAGACAAATGTAAGACTATCAACGAAGCAATAACGAAGTCCTAAATAATGATTATAATAATATCTAATAAAACATAATAAACCAAAATCCATTTAAGTAAAAATACTAGACAAAACATAGACAAGCGGATTAAGACAATTCAAACTAAACCACGAATTAAAAATTTCATTTAAACATTGAATTGATTCGTCATCTAAGGACCATGATCGGTGCTCTCCCCCTACTCCCGCGTCGAAATTCGACTGGTTACAAACGTCGTGGTAAACGTATAAGACCCCTTTTCAAGGAACTTCGTTCTTCGTTCGGGTCTAAAAATCGGTTAAGATTTACCCGATTTGTGTAAAAAAACACGTTGGGCTGAGTTTCAAAGTTTCAAGGTCCTGGCTGAGTCCAAAGGCTTCGATTCAAAAAATTTTCCTCCATAAATTCTGAGGCATTCCTAGATCTTTCGATCAAAAAATTTGTTTTGAAAATCGAAGGAGATTTACTCGAGTTATGTACAAAAAACATGTAGGACCCAGCAGAGATTATCGGCCATGCCGAGACCTTTCAAACAATAAAACCGGAAAAGATTTACGTGAGTTATGTAGAAAATACCAAAAACCACTTAAACGGCACTTGTTCCGCGGCCCTTGGACCGACAATGCACAGATTTTTGATAATCGGTTGAGTTTTACTCGAGTTATCGTGTTGACGGACGGATGAACTTTTTTTTATTGTTGATTCGTCATCTAAGGACCATGATCGATGCTCCACCCTACTCCCGGGTTGAAATTCGACTGGTTACAAACGTCGTGGTAAACGTAATAGACCCATTTTCGAAGAACTTCGTTCTTCGTACGGGTCTTAACAGCTGTATAAAGACTACTATCGCAAAATATTATATCGTTTCGATCCACCCCATCCTTGGATTTCAACACCTGAGTAAAATTAAACCTTCTTCCTTCAAGTGATATTACAATAAGATCTGAACGATCTAATTAGAAAATTCAACGTATCACATCGACACAATCTTTTCCTTTTCGTATAAAACATGCAGCAAAACTTCACAATTTACAATTTTTTTTCTATAAGTGCATATGGGGAAGAGACGCGCTTCGTGAGTGAGCACATTTATTCGTGCATATTCATTTTTATAAAAACTCGCACGTGTAACTCTTACATACATCTTTTAACATAAAAGGTCACAAGCGATTTTGCTGATATTAAGCATAAACTACTTGCTGCTAGGTGCACTACGCTTTAGCAGACTAGGTAAAAATAATACATTGAATATTATTGTGTTTTTATGCTAAATAAACATGCAAATCCCACTAAAATTCATATTCCGGCAAAATCGCAGTAAAACAAAACTGGTGTGTGGATTTGAGTGTTGAAGATATTTATGTGAATTCAAGAATGAAGGAGCGTATAAGTTTTTCGGAGCTTCGCTTTGACTAGTTTGCATAAAATAACAACATTAGAAATGTTTTGATAAAACGTGCACGCGTAGAGCAGGAAGTTGATTTTGTAGATGGTTTACGATGATGGCGTTGATGCAGAAATGAAACGCTTTACATTTCACATATATGTTTCCCCCGGTTGTAAATCTAAATGAAATTAATAGATAAACGAAAGGGGGATGGCCCATTGCATTTTCGGCGAGAAGACTGAATACAAAGTAACACTTGTTGCTATTTTTAGACCGGTACTAAGAACGAACCTCGATCGTGGTCCTTAGATGGCAAATCAGCAATAAAAAACATATGAAGGGACCGGGACCCGTACATATCAGAATAGATGCGGCAAACAGAGTTGATGTTACGAAAAGACTCGATCGCATTTAACTAAATGTTGCCTTTATTGTTAAGGGTAAGAAATTATGTGCACATTGAATGGTATTGGAAATTGCCGAGAGGGCAATATCGAAAAACCCCCGCCCGAAGCAACGGTGTAAAAAACCTTTCCGAAAGTTCAAAATTGACCCCAAATAGAGCAAAATGTTCTCATCAATTTTCTCCACAACATAGTAAAAAACTATTTTTTGGGCTAGATCCGACCTTAGTACCGACCTAGGGTCATAAGTAGAGGCCTCGGTCACATACTTCCATAGACAAAAATGTTTCCCTTAATTTGCTCTGCAGCATGGAAAAAATGTTATTTTGGTTAGGGCCGACCGACGTTAGGACCGACCTGAGGCCCACTTGAGTCCTAAGCACAGGCCCGGTGCCCAAATTTGTTTTTGAATATAATGCGGTAATCGGTTACCTCTCAAATAGAAGAAGGATTCGTATGTAAACAAACACGTTGTGCCCTAGTAGAAGCTCAGTTTTAGGATTCTGGCTGAGTCCAAGGGTTCTAATCTTCCATAAAATATAAGACATTGCTAGACCTTTCGATTAAAAAAAAATTGAAAATCGGAAGAGATTTAGTCCCGTTATGTACAAAAAGCATGTAGGACCCTAGTAGAGACTCGTTTTTAGTGCCCTAGCTAAGTCCAACGGCACAATCTCAAAAAGGTTTCTCCTACAAGGTGTTGAACTTTCATAGATCTGTCGGTTAAAAAAATAATTATGAAAATCGGAAAAGATTTACTTGAGTTATGTACAAAAAACTCGTTTTCAGTACCGTAGCTAAGTCCAATGGCTCAAGTCCAAAATTGTTTCTTCCATAAATTGTCGGCCGTGCCCAGATCTTTCAAAAGAAAAAAAATTATGAAAAACGGAAAATATTTACCGAAAACCACTTAAGAGCACGACCGATGAAAACGATATTTTTCCAGCGAAGCTTTTGTTAGAAAAAATTGTTAATTTCAAAAAAGTACCTCAATAGCTAAATAAAGTCATCTAGTAGTTGAACTACTCCTCGTTAGAAGATAGGTCTGCACTTGACACTTAGGACAATTAGTGCTGAAAATTTGAAAATGCCAAGATTTATGAAGTAGCGAGTACAATGAGTACGTTGTATAAGTTTATAATTCGACACCTGACTGCGTACTTTGCTCCCCTGGGAATATAGAAGGCAGCCTGGTGCTAAGCATCTGTCTTCACCAAAGTGTTACGCATTATTAATATCTATACGACATATAAGTTTCAATTTGGCACTAGGCTGCGCTCTCGAGTCACCACTTTTTGAATGCAGAGGACAGCAGCAGCCTGGTATGTTTTCGGGATGGGACAATTTAATCTTCCCTGTTACAAATTACAAAATGTCCATGTCCGATCCCTACCCAATGTAGTTCTGACGATGCTTGTTACAATCTGATTGGTCCAAGTTACATCATTTGTGTTTTACGTGTGACTGCAAAAGTCGGTTTTCTTGCTATTTTGGAACTAACTCTCCCAAGTCGATTGAGTACGTGAAAGAAATTGGTATATCAACTAGAAATATAGTTTTCGACGTATTTGACGCCATTCCTGACTTTTTCAAACGAAAAAAGTGGGTTTTTAGTTTGTGTAAAACTATGAAAACACCCAATTTTCAACCGTTGACAAACTTTGCCACTACATAGGGAATGCAAACCGAAGCAAAAATTGAAAAACCGGTTTTCGGTTTTTTCTGGTAAAAGAAACTGCGGTTAACCGGTTAACCGAAGCCTATTTTCCTCAAATTTTTATAAAGAATATCTTCGTTTCATTAAACTTTTTTATTGACTTTTGGACAATTGGTCATAGCTATCGAAATGCTTTCTTGTAGAAAATACTATTTTGTATAAAAAATTGTTAAATACTAGCGCAAAATTTTAAAGTTTTATTTTTTAATGGTTGTTTTCCTTTTTGTCATTTTTTTTTTCAAATGAACGACATTATTGACCATACTACTCTTCTCTTCCTCGACGCACTTTCGCAATAATCATGTAAGCCACTAAATTTGCTGTCACGTTCGTTGGCTCAAATGTCAAATTTAAAGATGAGATAGCAAATGTATGTGGCTTACAACCTATAGCGAAAGTCTGCTCCTATAATTTATGTCGATTATCTTAGTAAACAGAGCATTTTCACCTGACGCGACATAATAAATACTTGTTCATATATAAAAAAAATTAAAAATGCAATCGAAACACAGCCTTTAAACTGAAGCCAAGTAAACATCAACTTTCGAAACAAAATATAATTTTTTTTCTGCAATTACTTCGTACAAAGATGCAAAATTATGTTCCACAACTGTTTTACGTAAGTTTTACTTCGTCATGGAATTCCTTTTATTGATCCAATAAAAATTCTTCTGCGACAATGTAAATGTTTGAACGTTGACTTTTGGAGCATTAATGTTTCCGAAAAGTCTTCTGAAACTACAAATTACAAAGTCGACTATCCACAAGTGGTACGAAATTTGGTCATCGTGGTAATTTTTGCACCTTGACCTCTCGTTTGACACAGTTTGACCCACCAGCGGAATAATTCTTCAACACTTTCAGTTTTTAAACGCATAAAATTAAATTTACCCTAAATGATGCGATAAGAAATAAAAATCAAAGTTTTGCGGCGTAAAAACTGAAAGTACAGAAAAATTGTTTCGTCGTTGGATCTGGCATTTGTGACGCAATTTTTTGAACTCAACGTAATTTTGTTTACAAATTTTTGTTGCGAATCGAAGCTTAATGCGTCACCCCCTCTGATTTCAGAACTTTTGTAACTGGAAGAAAATAGTTTTACCTTAGATGAGTAATGCGTCACAATTTTCTGATTTCATAGCTTTTGTAAGCAGACATAAAGACTTGCGTCACACCTCCTCTGTAAGAGGTTTTTTTGCGGATATCAGTACTTCTGTAAGTTTGTAAGCAACTTTTTCTAACTCTGGAACCAACTTTCTAACTCTCATAGTTCTAGAGATTTGGTTCATCCTGCCTAATTATGGAAGTGGCCATATACCAGGATTGGGCCATATTTCCCCAAAACCCTGAAACACGTTTTCGCTTAAATTTAATTCTCTACAGCTTCGCCTTTGGAACCAACTTTCTAACTTTCATAGTTCTAGAGATTTGGTTCATTCTGCCTAATTATGGAAGTGGCCATATACCAGAATTGGGCCATATTTCCCTAAAACCCTGAAACACGTGTTCGCTTAAATTTAATTCTCTACAACTTCGCCTTTGGAACCAACTTTCTAACTCTCATAGTCCAGGAGATCTGGGTCATCCTGCCAAAAATTGCCACAAAGAAAGAAAGGTTTACCAAATTGACTAGTTAAAAATATTCGATTTCAGTCCATTTCCATAAAAAATACCAAAATTGTTTAATTCATATCTCCGGATCGACTGACCCGATTTTAATGAGTAAAAAGACACTTCGGCCTAAAATTTTCCGTAGAATCCGGGAAAAATATTTTCCGGGGGGTACGTCGCTCGGGGGGAAGTTAAAAAGTTCCTGTATATATGTTCCTTAGTCTACGAAAAAATTTCTTGTGAATTTTTTGGCGTGTAAGACTTGCGTCACGGCCCCTTACTACCGTGGGGCCATGATTCCTTAGTCTACGAAAAAATTTCTTGTGAATTTTTTGGCGTGTAAGACTTGCGTCGCGGCCCCTTACTACCGTGGGGCCATGATATTGATGTGTATGTCAACACTGAATTTGATTTCTATTGTTTTATTACCGATATGTGAAGAACGGTGATTCTCATATAGATCGCTGATGAGAGAAGATGAATAAATATTGTAGAAAAAGAAATAAGGTTCAACTTCTAAATTTTGTGTTATTCATAACATTAACGTAACATCCTGACATAGGTAGAGGAACTAGAACTCTACATAATCGAAATTTCTAGTCAGTCAGTGCAGTTAATGAAAAGAGGTTCAACGTCATCACCATCTATATCCCACTCCGTGAAGGAGGATAGCGCGTTCACAGATTGTGGCTATCGTACAATGTTCCTACACTTCAATATACAATTTATTCTCATCTAATTTTTTTGTTGAAGGCAATAAAGTATTAATTTAGGTATTGTGCTATACAAAGAAATGCGATGCGTTGATATAAAGTTAATTAAATACTTTCTAACAATAATTTCATTATTCAGCTAAAAGTTTTATTATCGAGATGGATCACTTATGAACGTTACAAGAACTAATATAAATCATCATATAAATAATAGCGTTACGATGTTGAATTCTTATGTGAATTTTTGTGACATTACGAAAGCCATCTGGGCGAGTAGCTAGTAGATATCTTTTTCTGCCTCCAATAGAGGTTGTCAAAGAGCATTACTTATTCACTTCGATGGATTAACTTTTCGCTTAGGCTGGTGTTAAAAGTTGTTTTTCTTTCACAAATAAAATTAGCCTGTTCGTTCCCGTATCAAATTTATCTCATATTCATTTTTAGGTAGGTGTCACTATAAAAATTTACATCGAATTTTTTGGAGTTTTTGCATTTCGTCTACATTTTATAGATTCCGTTTTTTAATTTTCAGTTTGTTATAGGATTCGGCAACATCGACAAATTTGCGTTGCATGGCCGAATCGAGTTACAAATCTATTGTTTCTTCTTCGGCAATAATGAATTGTCAATGAATATTGGATGAATAAGCGACTCAAGAATTGTGTTTATAATATACGCCGCCGCCGCTACTTATTTTATCCAACGTGCACGAATTACGAGCGCCGTGTACGTACTTTACTGAGTGAGTTCATAATACGTTCATATAGCGTACATTACACAATACTTAAATATTCATAATGGCGTATATAATACGTCTGCGGTACATTATGAACACAATTCTTGGGTCGCTTGTAGATATTTTCCTCAGAGTATTTCAAATGCTAAATTTTCATTTCAAGATATATTTATCGATTTTTTTTCAATTAACTTATCTGAATTTATTAAAACTGAACTAAGGGACTAGACTGCCAAATTATGAAAAATTATTTTATTGAAATTAAATCTGAATGAAAAATTAGTACCACGACTGGGACCCGAACCCAGAATCTTCACCTTTCTTGACTGCTGCTCTACCAATTGAGCTACCTTGGACATTTTCAATTCAGATCCAATTTCAATTGCATACATATTAACACATGTAGCCAAGCTATCGTATTTGTTCAACGAACTACGTGCGCTTTTTTGCCATCTACAAATAACTGTTTCTGTTCTCTTCTCATAACATCATGTCCATTAGTTTGTTGTGAACTCAATGCGTTAGTGTATTTGCAACGGTTTGCAATTAGATCAGAATTGAAAATGTCCACGATAACAAGATTCTGAGTTCGGGCCCCAGTCGTGGTACTAATTTTTCATTCAGATTTAATTTCAAAAATATAATTCCTCATAATTTTGCTTTCAAAATTCCCGAATTTTCGTTCATTTCAGTCACTGTTAACTGAAAACATAACTCAAACCCACGAGCATACATTTTCTTCTAAAATTCCTCTCAAATATTTATTTTTAATTTGAGTAACCGAAGGAATAGATGAAAGGTTTTCTCTAGATTATGACAGATTTTTAAGTGATAAGAGACTAACTTACTGGATAGCGTGGCCTATGGAAGCTCTACTTTTAGACCCATAGTCAGTATAGGTCTATTGAGTTTGCCAGTCAAGGTCTTTAGATGTCGAATCTGACAAAACATTTTGTCCGTCAACACGATAAGTTGAGTAATACTCAACCGATTTTCAAAAACTTTTTATTCCTTAAAGGTAATTAAAACATATGCAAGGGACTCTTGCGTATCAGAATAGATGTGGCAAACAGAGTTGATGAGGGAAATATTGAAAATCCCGTCCCACGCAATGTTGTAAAAAAATCTTTCCGAAAGCACAAAATTGACCCCCAAGTAGACAAAAATGTTCGCCTCAATTCTCGCTACAACATAGCAAGAAGACATTTTTTTGTCTAGGGGCGACCTAAAGAGGCTTCGGACAAATACTTCCATACATAAAAATATTCATTTCCATTTTCTCTACATCGTAGCAAAAAACAACGCTTTTGTGTAGGGCCGACCTTAGGACCTTAGGGCAATAAGCAAATGCCTCGGACACAATAAAACTGAATTTCTCCTAGGGCCCAACGTGTTTGTTTACATGAATCGTGTATCCGATTTTGTTGATTCTTTTTCTATTTGAGTGCCTAATTATATTTAATAACAAATTTGGGCCCGGTGCTTGTGTTTAGGGGTCAAGTGGGCCTCAGGTTGGTCCTAAGGTCGGTATAACCAAAAAAATTATTTTTGTTTTTGTTGTAGAGAAAATTGAGAGAAACATTTTTGTTTATGTTGTGCAGAAAATTGAGGTGAGCATTTTTGTCTATTTGAGGGTCAGTTTTAGGGGTCGTACTTGTCCCTATTTCCTTATTTGTCCTACTTTTTCAGTTTTTTTTTCATTTCATTTCAAGTCGATTTAATACAAATTGACTGTTAACATAAGATAGGCAGTTGAGGAGCAACAAATAATAAAGCTAGACAAAAAGAAAATAGCAAAAAACAAAAAACATAAAAATAACATTTCGGCTTAAAAACAAGCACACGTTAAAAAGTTATACGTTTTGTCCTAATTTTCCCGATTTTGTATCCTGACTACAACTTTTCTATTCTCGAAAAGTAAAAATTCAGACCACCTAAGGCACCCTCAAGATTCGTTTTAACGCTGCTGTCTGAAAGCGGAACGGACGAAAGTTGAGACATAACAAATCACACCGCGGCCTCAGATAGAAGGAACGACCTAAGAAGTAAATTTTCACCTGAAATGACGTAAAATAATCTTCACTCATGAGTCCGGACAGACCTAGAAAGCGGCTCAACCCGTATTTATTCGGGATTATATCAACGATGTGGGGGGGGGGGTTATAAGAACAGGGAAAGAATTTAAACTGATAATTCTTAAATAAGAAATGACCGTAAAAAATAAAGAATCGATCGCACGGGAGCCAAAGTGATGCGAAATGTTACGCGGGCGGTGAAAAAAAAACAATTCTCTTAACAATCTTAAGAATTCTTTCTTTTTAGCGATCAAATTATTTATTTGAAGCTATCAATGCATGCCTAAGAAAAGCAGGGAAGACTGAAGGTTTACAGCTGCAGCAATTGAGTTGAATATATTCTTTGCGTAAGCCCGAAAGGGTGATAAGTTTTATTTTAATTTTTTCGAAAGCTGTAAGAAAAGAACGAAAATAAAAGTGACCCAAACGTTTGATTTTACAAGATGTTTGAAACGCTTAACTACTTTCCATTCATTAGAAAACGAAAACCAAAAATCAATCACAAATTTCGCGTCAAGTAAATCCATTGGAGACTTAGTGGTGGTCACAGGCTAGCGTGGTTTAGTCATCTTCAGCCGCTTCCACTAACCTCTTCACGGTACAGCAACAAATTCTCCTAATACTCGAGTTTTTCCTCAGGGGTCTGGGCACTGGGACCAATGAAATGGAGTAAATTGAGTTTCTTGGACATATACGAAAACAGTTTTTCGTCTATATTTTCTTAACTAAGCAATATGGAGATTTACTGTCAAAGGCAAAGTTGTAGAAAATTAAATTTAAGCAAACACGTGTCTCAGGGTTTTGGGAAAATATGGTCCAATCGTGGTATATGGCCACTTTCATAATTCGGCAGGATGACCATTATCTCCAGAACTATGAGAGTTGGAAAGTTGCTTCCAAAGGCGAAGTTGTAGAGAATTTAATTGAAGCGAACACGTGTTTCAGGGTTTTGGGAAAATATGGTTCAGTGGTGTATGGCCACTTCCATAATGAGGCAGGATGACCAATATATTCAAAACTATGAGAGGTAGAACGTTGCTTCCAAAGGCAAAGTTGTAGAGAATAAAATTTTAAAGAAGAAGTGTTTCAGGGTTTTAGGGAAAAATGACTTAGTCCTTGGATATAAGTTTTTCTAGATCTGAATGGATCTTTGAAATTCTTACAGTTATAAAAGAAAAGAAAACGTTAGATTGTATGCTTGTTTGTATATTTAGATACGTTCGAGTCTCTTTGCCACATCTATTCTGATACGTACGGGTCTTTGGTTATGTTTGACTTATATATCTGCGAAATTAGCACGGAAATCGCTCTTCAAGGTTTTGAATGAAAGATATGGACTCCAGAAATCACGAAAAAAAAATTAGTGATAATTAGTTGAGTGATCCGGGCTGTAGGGTCCTTAGTGTTTGCCCAACACACGCTACACTACACGACATTTGGCGGTTTTTCATGCATCTTCCTCTAATGATGGGGTTTTCTGTGCATTGTTGTTGAGAAAAAAGAGCTAAACCTTTTTTCCATGATAGAAGTCAGTGAGCTTCGGCTGTTGATGAAGTTCGTTTACAACTATCATGCACGCCACATAACAAGTGCAACAGATATACACTTTTATAGCGAAAATTCTGACTCTGACTCTGACTCTGAAGATTTCAAAAAAATGTGTAATTGAAATTGGAGGCACTAAAAACGAAAGAAACGCAAATGGAAGTAAAATACAAAGCAATGGCTTAAGAAGAAGAAAATATATTCTCAAATGCTGAGGAATCTGCAGTATCAAAAAGCTCTAAGAACTCTAAATTGCCGAAATGTGTCCACGACACTGATATGGCATTGACGTAGACAGACGGAGAGGAAATTCGGAAATCATTTATTAAGTAAAGAAGTTTCTATACAAAAGTTTGACATTACCCGCAACGAAGTACGTTTTATTGGCTGGGACTCACTGTCATAACTGATCTGGCTGAACAGTAAATACAAAGAAAGTCCGGTTTTCTTACAAGAACTAGAAGGCAAAATTTCACCAAAGAGGAGCTAGCTGAACTTATTTGGCTGGTAGCTCAAGATGTCATAAACTGTTGTTATCGGATCTTTGTGCAACGCTGTGGCAATACATTTTGCATCTGTAAAAACATTTATAAACCTTAACTGAACACGACTTCCAACATTTCTCTTGTTAGAATTCAAATTTCGAAATAATATCCGTTTTGCTGCAATGAATGTAAACAAAGAGAAATCGCAGTAGCATTATCATCTCTTTGAAAGTGAAGTTAAACTATACCCGTCACGGATTGTGACTGGTTGCCCGAGGAACGAAGAGAAGTCAAATAAACACAGTTTTTTAGACTAACTGGAATGTCTAAGCTGCAAACTGAGTTGCTTTCACATACCAAGTTATATTTTACTGATCTTTATGAGCTAAATCAATCAATCAAATCAATTTACAGAGCATTTGTTATTTTTCTTAATTGAATCGAAAAGTCACGCAATATTGGAAGTTATTCCCACAAAGTAGTATGGATGCCACGGAAGTTTGCGGCCAGTCTGATTAGAGCGGATAATTTCCCAGATGTGAAAAAAAGGTGCTGAAGTTGCAACGCAACTTGTTTGCTTTTTCGATATACGCTTATAACATAAAACACGCAAGTCAGTTTTGATATTACGAAAAATAAAATTGAATTGTCCTGATAAAAACATGACAAATTATCTCTCAGAATTCAATTGAAATGATGAAAATTGGCTTTACCTTGATTGACAAATTGAAAGTTAGATTTTTAGACTTTTGCCATGTTACCGGACGTATGCAAAAATCTTTCTATTAAATTTTTAAATCGAGTAAAACTAAATTTTTAAAAAGAAAAAAAATGAAAAATCGGTTTGTGTTGTTATGCATTTTGGGGTCTAAAGAAGTAAAAATCATGTCCGTCGTCCGACAACACAATGGTCCCACGTGTTTTTTCTATATAAATCGAATAAATTCTATCTGATATTTCATGATTCCTTTCATGGTAATCGAGGGTCTAATAATATTCAAGAAAAAAATTTAGGGGTGGGCCCAAAAAAATTGTTTTTGCTATGTTGTAGGAAAAATTGAGTTGAAGGTGAAAAAAAGCAAATATTTTTTAGGAACAAATTGATTAAAAAATTTAGAATAAAATGCATTTCTCTGACATAAAACGAAATTTGGTGGAGCATGTTTCGATGTAGAACGGAAAGCTATTTGTTGCTCTCTAGTGGAGTGGGTCTGCATCGTTTCTCCAGATTCCACATGAAAAAGTTAATATTTTTGTAGCGTACCACGGTAACTTAGACTGCGTAAGCAGATGTCAAACAAACTTTGATCAGAGTAAAAACCAAACCGACTGGAATTGGTCGAGTGATACCCTGTTTGTATTGGAACAGTTAAACCAATTTTCGTTGGCCGAATGAGCTTTCGCTATTAAGTAAGTGTATTAACTCCATTAGGTTCGAAATTCTTAGCTTTTACCTTTTTCAGAAATATCTCTCGACACAACTAGCTATCGAATAATTTAGCAAACTTGTTGAACTGTATGCAAGCGTTTTTCATAGGTTCATAGTTACCATAGTCTGTCCTGTGACTTTAAACTACAAAGTGTTGAGACTTACGATTGACGGTCTGCCGTGAAAACCTCGTAGACTGATTGACTGTTAACTTGCACAGTAGCGCCGGAGCATCCAAACGCCTGCTTAAAAGGTCAAATACGAAGAAGACCTCCAAACCAATCGACCGAGTCACATCTGCCATCGTAAGGCAAAAGTACAAAGTTTTGGTCAGCGAAACTATTCGTCGTAAGGCCTTAATTAAAAACTTCTTTTGAATCGACTCAATTTTGTCAATGTCAATGGCATTTTCAAGATATGAGCGAATATGCCCGAATAAACACTTTCAAGGGCATTTATATTCCGAAATTCGTAGCAGATCCTCTCCTCCTATAGAATACGATTTTGCTATAACATTCTGAACATGACTAGAAAGTGTTAATTTACGATAACTTCAACCCATTCAAGCGAACTATAGTCGAAGTATAGAATTGCGAGTTTTTTCCTATACTCATACAAAATATGACACATTTCCCCTACGACACTAGAAACTGAAAAACATTTTGTCTCGTGCACAACTTCGGCAAATTCATGAAAGTATACGCTTTTGTAAGTATGACACGGTCGAGGGTGTGTTTTTTTTTCAAGTTTCTGCTTAAGGGCAAAAACACACTAGCAATTTGAATTGTCGATCTCAGCAGTTTCCATACTAGTTTTCATTACTAAAATGTTTATTTTCAAACAATTATTTTTCGCTCTATTGTGAGAATAATGAATGCCGAAACGAATGCTGGTATAATAATTGCTGAGATCGGCAATTCAAATTGCTAGTGTGTTTCAGCCCTAAGTTTCTTTCGGGAATTAAAAATAAGTTATTTCTTTCAGAAGATATCAAACTTTTTATTTCTCATGGTGAACCGGTTTTCTGCGATTGTACGGGTTTGCTTGTATCTACTTTTTTCAATTAGTGAATGAAATAGCATCAGATATTGTGATTTTTGACTGAAGCATTCTTGACAAAAGCAGACATGTCGTAACAAATTGAATATAACTTTAGGTATTTTTGATCGTTCGCCTCACATTATCTACTGATGAATTTATTATCGCATGTAATATTTTGTACATTTATGTTGCTGCATTAACTACCCCTATAATTTGCTAAATTACAGCAACATATTGTTTCGAATATGTTTGGAGTATATTAATGTAACATACTCGTATCATAAGTGGAATAAATCCATCCATTTCACTAATTCCCTATAAGAGGAAACAGTCTTTCGCTTATTCGAATTGATGAAGAAAATTTTGTGTTTTGAATGAAAAGTAAAACTAAGAAATGAGTAATTGGTTACATTAGTGCCGGCAATTTAAAATTATGTTAAATTGGTGGTGGTAGATCTACGTGCTTGACTACTATAAACGACGAAATACAACAATATCACTTTCAAACCATCTACTTACTTCCAACAGATTCAATCGTTAGCTTCAATACATTAATAATTGAAGACTCGAATTTTTCATTACAATTTAAGTGTCGACCATTTTGCACTAACAAACAAAGAGAATAATTGTTATTAAAATTTTTCAGTACGTTTCGGTTTCTTAAAACATTCATTACATGTTATATGTATTAATATTGTTGTGAATTAAAATGATGGAGAAAATGTTTCATGTTGGACACTACGATAAATAAGTCACATACTAGTACGTTGTTTTTATCACAACAAAAACCCTTTTAGAAGGGAAATGTGACGCAAGTCTCCTTGTTTCTTCTTCCAAATCGACTGATATCAATTTGGGGTGACGCTTGAAGGTTCGAAACGCAAAAAATTCTTTTGAAAAATTTTCACATTCGATTAATGCGTCACAAATGCCGGACCCCCCAGTGGTATAGTTTTTCTAAGCTTTCAGCTTTCATACGCAAAAATTTGACTTCCGGTACAAAAATACTCGATACATCCCATAAAGTCAAATTTTTGGGGTGTGAAAGCTGAAAGAACAGAACAACTATAACACTGGGGGTCCGGCATTTGTGACGCATTAATCGAATGTGAAAATTTTTCAAAAGAATTTTTTGCGTTTCGAACCTTCAAGCGTCACCCCAAATTGATATCAGTCGTTTTGGAAGAAGAAACAAGGAGACTTGCGTCACATTTCCCTTCTAAAAGGGTTTTTGTTGTGATATAAGTACTTTTGGAAGTTTCGGCTACTACTTTCATGGGCAAAAATGATTCACTCAACTTCCTCTACAACATATCAAATTTTTTTTTGAGCCGCCGCCGCCGCCAAACCGAGGCGCGGCGGCTACTACTTTCATGGGCGAAAATGATCACCTCAACTTCCTCTACAACATATCAAAAGTTTTTTTTTGAGCCGCCGCCGCCGCCAAACCGAGGCGCGGCGGCTACTACTTTCATGGGCGAAAATAATCCCCTCAACTTCCTCTACAACATATCAAAAGTTTTTTTTTTGAGCCGCCGCCGCCGCCAAACCGAGCCGCGGCAGCTACTACTTTCATGGGCGAAAATGATCCCCTCAACTTACTCTACAACATATCAAAAGTTTTTTTGAGCCGCCGCCGCCGCCAAACCGAGCCGCGGCGGCTACTACTTCCATGGGCGAAAATAATCACCTCAACTTCCTCTACAACATATCAAAAGTTTTTTTGAGCCGCCGCCGCCGCCAAACCGAGCCGCGGCGGCTACTACTTTCATGGACGAAAATGATCCCCTCAACTTCCTCTACAACATATCAAAAGTTTTTTTTTGAGCCGCCGCCGCCGCCAAACCGAGCCGCGGCGGCTACTACTTTTATGAGCGAAAATGATCCCATCAACTTCCTCTACAACATATCAAAAGTTTTTTTTTTGAGCCCCCGGCCCATTTTCCGCCATTTTGGCGGTCACCCCTATACACTACACACCCAACCCAACATCTTTCCCTTTGACCTCAAACCTGTATCTCGAACACCCAACCATGTCTTATACAAAATATGCTTCCGTACACACACACACAAACACATACATATGGGCTTTATATGGCGCCTTCTAAGAGCCCTGGCGCCCAAACGAGGCCGGTACCTCCCCCTTTTTCAAAATCTCATATGGCGTAGAATGCCCAGCCGAAGGTCGCTGCAAAATTTCAAGAAAAGATATCGAGCCGTTTTCGAGAAAACTCCAAAAAAGTGGGTTTTCATACAAATGGCTCTGGAACTAAGTAACTAACTAACGTAGGATGTTTTCATTATCTCAGGTCCCTTGTATACTGTAAAAATTGCACTGAAAATCCAATTTTCAAAAGGTCATATCTCCGGAACCTCTGGACCGATTTTGATGATCAAAAAGTCGATTTCAATCAGAATTTTACGTAGAATCCGAAGAACTGGGCCTCAAGGGGGTACGACGCAAGACAAAAAAGTCAAAATCTAGGTGTATATATGGTTCCGAAGTCTACGAAAAAAAATTTTCTGAATTTTTTGTTCGTATGGGGACTTGCGTCACGGGCGCATTGCTACCGCGCGCCCATGATTTCATGATGATTTTTCTATATCTATCTATATTGACTTATTTCAGTACTAGAAAAAATAACTGTAGAACTTATAAACGATTAATGAAAGTTCCAATTTTTACCTTTCATACTTGAAAAACAGAAATCATCCATATGAAAAGGCCCTTCGTCAGACTTCGAATAAAATTTAAAAATATTCACTGCTGACGGACATTGATACAAGAAAATCAAGTAAGCTAATTCTTTAAATTTACGCTTTTTTGGACCCGTACGAATTCCGAATCCTATGCGTTTATCACGTTTGTAACCTGTCTATTTGAGACGGTGAGCAGGGGACAGAATCGATCATGGACCCCAGATGCCGAATCTGCAAAAACAATTTCTCCGTCCACCTGTAAGTCGAGTAAATGTCCGATTTTCAAAGGTAGTACTAAAAGCGGTTTTAGTATTACAGATGGGCACTTTTAGACGAAGGGCCACTGAGCTAGGGCAGGCAAAGTGGTTTAGGGCTATGTACAGCTTGAGTAAATCCCTTTCGATTTTCACAAAATTGTTTTTTGTTCGAAAAGTCTAAGAATGCCTGGAAGGAAATGTTTTGCCTACGAACATAAAGTTTGTCAATGTCGGTCAAGAACTTCAGAAGTTACGGCAAAAAATTGGTCAAACACGTAGTTTTTTAAAGGTTAGTGACTAGGGTTTTGACTGTAAGATATGGACCTTAGAAAATCCCGAGAAAAAATTGGATGAAAATAGGTTGAGTGGTTCGGGAGGTATAGTCCTTAGAGCGGGCCCAATTCACGCTGCGCGACTCTACACGATATTTGGTAGTTTTTCGTGAGTGCAGTGTTCTAGTGAAAAAAGGGGCGATCTTTTTTTGTCCACGGAAGTATCGGTCAGAGGTGTCTCCTACGTGCTGAATTGAATCGATGGTAAACTGATGCTTTGAAATAGTCCTCGTCGGCAACACTGACATATTACGTGCATACTCTCTTTGTACGGAATATCATTAAACGAAAAAAATCGTCATGTATAAAAGTCTTCAGTGAATAAATAAGACTCTTATTGCGCGCTTTAGGTGCCAGACCTGTACTCCTTGCCTTGATTAAATTGAATATTTTAACATTATGCAACAATAATTGACTGACTAGACACATTTTTACAAGAAAAAAAAAATTGTTGTATTTATTTTAAGCCTACGAAAAATGAAATCGAAACCATGACTGAAAGCTGAGAAAAAAAGAAAATGACAGAA
>CM055406.1:133406216-133421354 GCA_029228625.1 Pseudolycoriella hygida
AACGTGTCAAATATGCTGTCATCGCAGTTGATCAAACAGAAAGAAGCAGCGCGTATATGTCTTACGAAAATTTTTGAGTCAATACGATATCTCGCTATTTAAGGAGTACCACTTAGAGGACACGAAGAGGCGAATTCAAACTTTATACGATTGCTGCATCTGCGCTCGGTGGATCAGCCGCTGTTACGTGAATGGATGGCACGATCTACGTACAAACGGATCAGTCACGATATCGTTAATGAGATATTGACTATTATGGCGACGTCCGTGCGACGAAAATTAATTACAGAAATTCGACAAGAGCCATTCTACGCAATCATGGCCGACGAAACCACCGATATCTCCCGGAAGGAACAAATGTCTGTTAATTTTCGCTATGTCGACGAGGATTTAATTATTCACGAGCAATTTCTTGGATTTTATGAGACGCCCGCGACTGACTCAGATACGCTCTTTAAGATTTTGTTGGATGCTTTGGTCAGATTCGACATAAAACTTAGCAAATGTAGAGGACAGTGCTATGACGGAGCGTTTAACATGAGTGGGGAAATAACTGGACTGCAGACAAGGATCAGAGAAGTTGTTCAAAGAGCGTTTTATGTTCACTGTGCGGGTCATAATATAAACCTAGTCGCTCAAGATGCGATGAAATCGATAAATGAGATCGCTGATTTTTTGTCTCTTATGCGTGATCTAATTACTTTTGTCCGTGCGTCAGCTAAGAGAGTTCACACTTTCAAAGAAATTCAATCACAATTTGAGGATGAAGATGTTCAGGAAGAAATTATTGCACTGAAAACGTTTTGTCCAACTCGTTGGACGGTACGTGTAAAGTCGCTCAAGTCAGTAAGAGATAATTACGGAAATATTCTAAAATTCTGTGAGGTTGTTGGTCAAGAAAAAAATGATAGTGGAATCAAGGCGAGGGGATTTTTAGATTATCTACATAAATATGAAACGTACATTTTGCTGCAAGTGTCGATCACGGCTCTTGAAAAAGTCGAAGAACATTAATTTTCGGAGCGTATTGCGGCGTGTAGAAATGCTAAAGACATCTTTAAAGGAAAATCGGACTACAGAAAAATTCAGTCAATTATACAATGAGACAGCAAGAACGGCGCTCTATATGAAATTGGATCATCCTGTGATTCCACGTCGTCGTATTGCACCGAAACGCTATGACAGCAATTCTGACACGTATCATTTCCATTCCACTCCTGAAGACAGATATCGTGCCATATATTTCAATGTAATCGACCAACTTATTAGCAGTCTAAACGATCGTTTTGTTTCCGATACTTATGAAATTTTGGGTAAACTGGAGGATTTTGCTTTAAACAAATGTAATATTGACGTTATTAGAGAGTACATTATCGAAACTCGAGATGGTAAGCCAGACTGTGATTTTGATATCGACCGTTTGGTATTACATCGCTCGATGTTTTTTGACATACTAAAGGATGAGGGAAACAGCGACCTTGATGGTCTTGGAAAGATTTCAATTTACCTTCAGAAACATGAAGATATTCGGAAAATTTTCCCGGAATATGTAAAGTTTATTAGGCTTTTGCTTATAAGTCCACAAACAGTCGTTGTTGCCGAACAATCTTTTTCTACGTTAAAACGGCTGAAAACATATATGCAATCTACGACAACCCAACAACGAACCAACGACCTGGCCATTTTGAATGTTCATAAAGTCTTGAGCGATAACATCAACCTTGACACTGTGTTAGATGAGTTCATCGGCAATAATAGTCTAAGACAAAGTACTTTTGCTCTAAGTACTGAACTTAAATAATTTTGTTATATCTAAATGGTTTTTGTTCTAATTTTTAATATATAAAAAATTAGAATTTTTAAAAAATAAACAAAAACTTTTCTGAGTAAATATTTCCCTTTTAGTTTTGGAATTTTAGAAGTATATCAAGCCTGAAGTCCGTTAGTACCCTTTGCATATAACTTCATACGCTTCGCGCTTCGGCGTTAGATCACATAGGGAGGGAACATACATTCTGTAAGACCGTATATATAAATCCTTCCTAGGCTTATGCGGTTGGGCACCCATCAACTCGAAAACAAGTCGGCGCGCCTGGTTGGGTCACTGTAAAACGTTAAAACTAAATTCCATCCAAAAGTTGTTTCATGGAAAAATAGATACCCTCCCGTGTTAGTAAAGGAAAAATAATAAATGTCACATAAACATAATCGATCAAAACATTTAAATACAACCTTTTAATCCAATCCCCACATGATTTGAATATATATTCATATGAGTTAATGACATCATTGAACTTATACAGATATTTTCACTTAAGATTTCATGTTGTTTTGGGAGAAATGCACAGGGGCTGTAGTCAAATGACTGAAAGTTTGAATATGTTGGAAAATTTTAAAGTTTCCCACAAAATTAACTTATGGATAATTTTTAGATAGAATAATTGAATATGATGGATTTCCGTTGATATAGTTAGTGATGCTTGAAAAACGAAACTATTAGATAAAGGAAATTCAAATAATGGCAAATGAAAATTTATTAGCTTTTCGTCTTGCCCTACGCTATTAAAGAAATACGTTTGCGTCATAAAAGTTGTATGCATGAAAAATTTAAAAACGTTTTTCAAAACTTTGTTTTCGTCGAAAAAAAACACTTCATTGAGTTTCAGAATGTGTATAACATACAAAAGATTATTTATCGCAAAAAATCGTCAGCTCCAGACTTTTCTATTAAAATACCATTTATAATAGCGTTGTGTTAGCATGAACAACTTACGACTTAACAAAAAAAACCTTTTTTATTAGTCGAATGAATAAATAAAATGTTAAACCTCGCATTTCCCATCTATACCCGGGAATGGATATTATATTTCGTATACACTACATATTCATGACGACTAAACATGTCCTTTTTCAATCATCAATTCAAATTTAACCGTTCACTGTTTTGCGGTAGATTTGACATAGTGGTAATAAAAGAATGAAAAAAAAAGTAGATTCCTTATAGAATACTAACCGAAAAATTCAACAAAATCCTAATCAATTCAACCCCAAAGTTCTCTCGGTAGCCGTATAAAAGGACGGCTTTCACATTTGCGTTTGCTAAAAGCAGATTTCAAATGTACACTCCGACCTCTAAGCGATGTTATCTGCATTTAGAGTAGATCACGAGTGATGCATCAAATGTCATGTCAAAATTACAACAAAAACCCTTTTTAAAAGGGAAACGTGACGCAAGTCCTCGTCCCTTCTTCCAAAACAACTGATATCAATTGGGGTGACACTTACAGCTTTGAAACGCAAAAAAATTTTTTGGACTGTTTTCAGTTTTGATTAACAAAATGCGTCACAAATGCACCAATGTAATAGTTTTTCTGCGCTTTCAGCTTTCATACGCAAAAATTTGATTCCTTGTACAAAAATACGCCATACATCCCATAAAGTCAAATTTTTGCGTTGTGAAAGCTGAAAGAATAGAAAAACTATAACACTGGCGGGTCCGACATTTGTGACGCATTTTTTTAATCAAAAATGTAAACATTCTAAAAAAAAATTTGCGTTTTAAAGCTGTAAGCGTCACCCCAATTGACATAGGCTGTTTTGGAAGAAGTAACGAGGACTTGCGTCACGTTTGCCTTTTAAAAAGGGTTTTTGTTGTGATATCAGTAGTTTTGGAAGAAAAGAGAAAACAAATTTGCGACGAAAAAAATTTCCGGCGAAAAAAATTTATCCCCTCAACTTCCTCTACAACATATCAAAAGTTTTTTTTGAGCCGCCACCGCCGCCAAACCGAAGCGCGACTGCTACTACTTCAATGGTCGAAAATGATCCACTCAACTTTCTCTACAACATATCAAAAGTTTTTTTTGAGCCGCCGCCGCCGCCAAACCGAAGCCCGGTGGCTACTACTTCCATGGTCGAAAATGATCCCCTCAACTTCCTCTACAACGTATCAAAAAAAATTTTTTGAGCCCCTGCTTATTTTCCGCCATATTGGCGGTAACCCTGATACACTACACACTCAACCCAAATATTTTGCCTTTGACACCAAACCTCTATCACAAACTACCGTACACAACCCCCCCGCCACCCCTTTTTGAAAATCTCATATGGCGTAGCAAAATTTCAAGAAGTTATCGAGCCGTTCTCGAGAAAATTCCAAAAAAGTCGTTTTTCGTACAAATGCCAATGGAAATCACTAACTAACGTAGGATATTCGCATTAACTTTGGCTTCTATGAAATAGTATATTTAGTATTTTAATTTTTTTTTTTTTTGAAGATAAAAAATAATTTTTATTATCAAACATGAAAAAAGGAATTTTACATTTATATAAGTAAACCCCCATTTACCAGGTCCCCAAATGTGCTGAAAACACACGCTGCGTTTCCGCGTTGGATTGCGATAAAAATTCGCTCTAATAAATATTTGAGGGAGTTTGGTTCACCTGTATTTTCCACCATAATCTTGCCCAACTTTTCCAAAAATGTTCCTGTGTTCGGCCCCATGCAACCCAAAGTTTCGAAGGCAATGGGAGTAAAAATATGGTTCGCTTTCAGGGGAGCATAATGATTATGTTTATGCCGTTCTGCCTGATCCGCTACTGACCCCGGTGTTTGAGATGATTGTTGTAGGTAAGATGGCGCAAGAGTATCTACCACAGTTACATCCCATAAGAGAGGCTTTCCATGGCTCCACGGAATCAAGGATAAGCCATCAGGCTTTTTTCCGTCAATTCTACTCAGCCCTTTAGGTTCCATCATGTTTGGGATGGGTATTTTAATGAGTAAAATGTCGATTTCAATCAAAATTTTACGTAGAATACGAAAACTTAGGTCTCAGGGGGGTACGACGTAAGGAAAAAAAGTCAAAACTTAGCTGTATTTATGGCTCCGCCGTCTACGGAAGAAAAATTTCTTAATTTTTTGATCGTATGGGGACTTGCGTCACGGGCATGCGCGCACATGATAAAAGCCGGAAAGAGCGATATCAATACCTAAAAAAGCATAAAAGCATTCGTATAAACGTAAAGTTGCAGCATCCCTTTGTGAGCAGCTTTGAACTGATGCGGTTTTATTAGTTTTATTCGTTCTAAAGCGTCA
This sequence comes from Pseudolycoriella hygida, assembly GCA_029228625.1. Taxonomy (NCBI): domain Eukaryota; kingdom Metazoa; phylum Arthropoda; class Insecta; order Diptera; family Sciaridae; genus Pseudolycoriella; species Pseudolycoriella hygida. The sequence goes on from CM055406.1 coordinate 133,411,315, forward strand.
GCTTATTGTCTTCGGCAAAAAATAATCTGGATATTAAGTCACTTATTATTTACCATTTTGTTTTATATAGATATAAATACAGAATATATAGATTCTGTGTACAAATGTCTGAGCCTAACTGAAGTCGGAGAAAAAATTAGCACTAGAAGAAATCCTAATGCAAACTGCTTATCTCACAAGGTACGAAAAAAAGAGACATAAATATATGCTCAGACAGTCAGGCTTGCTTACAAACACTCAATGTACATTGCTACACCTCGAAACTAACGATAGAGTGTCTAGGAACCCTACAAAATTTGTCTAAATTTAACAGAGTTAACCTTTACTGGGTCCCAGGACACAGCAACATAGAAGGTAACGAAATAGCTGATAACCTAGCTCGATTGGGAAGTGAAACACCGTTTTCAGGCCCGTCACCAGCTTTTGGGCTTGCATACAACGTTCAAAGAAGGATCATAAGGAACTTCCATAAGAAAAAACATTACCAATCTTGGAAAAACCTGACAAACTGTTAACACAGCAGAACCATCATAGATGGCACTAATGATAGTAACACCAAATTTATAATACATAAATCCAGAGAGGACATAAGAGCTACTATTGGTGCTATAACAGGGCACTGTAAGCTGAATAAACACTTCCATAAAATGGGACTAAACGACACAGCCACTTGTGAAAGGTGCAATGAAGAGGACGAAACATCTAATGACTTCCTGCCCGGAACTAAGAGGTCCAGAATCTTCAACAAACCTCTCCTAGCAGAACACGAGGTAACACGGTTGGAAATGGGAAAAATACTCACTTTTTTCAAGGAGAATTAGGAATGAGGCCTAGTTGTACACTTAATTGTATCTAATATTAATTAAGACCAATAAACATAACTAACTAACTAGTCCTAATGGTAAAATGCGAGCTACCGTTAGGCGTGGTTCGGAATTCACGTATCAAGTTGATAGTCAACTATTAAGTTGATAGTCAACTTATTTATTTAGCGTATGGAGTACAACTGTTTTTTAAAATGATTACAATTCATATTGAAGACCGAGAGGTCAGTGACAGGTTCAGCTTCTATTAAATTTTATCATCACAATATTTAAATTTCTTTTCGCACATATTTCATTTTGGCTCTTCATTTGTAAAGCAGTGCAATTTTCCGTGAGGTTGATAGTCCAACAAGTACGGCATCCGATTTGATAGCATTCTGTCCCAAGAGACCACGCGAACCCAACTGTGTGACGTTCATAGGTTGTTATCGTTCGCGCCTTTGTTTTGTCGTTATTTCGATTATTGCCATCTATCGGGTTGTAGCTGTAGCGTTACCACGGTTGCTCTTTCGACCATTAGTTGATGTACACAAATGTCGTCATATGTGGGTGACGTCACATATATTTTTTTGTGTTTTGCGTTTTCGGATATCGAATCCGAAAACTATCCTTGGGTGAGCCTAGGGACGTATGACCCGTTAATTACAGAAAAATTCTACACATCCCGGAAATCGAAACCGGGTTTTCTGCGTGGAAGACACTACACCATCCCACCCCCAATAGTCAACTTCAAGTTAATAGTAAACTATCAAGTTGATAGTCAACTATAACTGTATAATCCTGCTTACAAGAAATTTTTTTTGCACATATTTAAGGTTTTTCGTGTGGCATTTCATACATTTTCAACAGATGTATTTATTTTCATGAGACACTTTGACTTTCAGTCAAGCCAACTAGAACAACGTCACGAATTTATTGGGGAGTAGTACTTTTCGCCCCATTTTTTTGCACATTTTTTGCTAAATATTAGCATATCTAGTGTTAAGTGTGGCAGAGAACGTGTGCTAATCAATAGTTTTTTGCCTGCGAGGTCAGAATAGGGAGGGTCAGACATAGGGATGGCGAAGTAGCAAGAGCTATATAATAGATGTATGCAATGTACATTGTACATATATGTGTACGTATGTGTACGTATGTGTAGTGTGCATAGTGTACACATTGTGTACGTATATGTATTACGTTTTAGAACACAAAAACAGATGTTAGAAAACACGGGTGAATGTTTGTGATATAAATGAGTGTCGCCCTATGCGCTCCCACACCCCCGGGCCTCCGGCGGTGAGATTGAGTTTGGTGTGGTTGATTCGTGTAGTGGGGTTCCACCCCTACACCCCTGGGCTTCCGGCGGTGATACAGTGTGTTGTGTGGTTGAAAACAATTGTATAGATCAAGTCTTGCCTCACTTCTGATCAGGCAATACTACATGAGTTTCAACTGTTTCGTCGGGGACAAAACATTAAATTTGTATGGGGAAACATCGTTTTTTGCGAATTAATCTTTTTCTGTATTTAATTAAGCGGACCGAATGAATGACAATGAAGTTCATTTAATGTTACTTAAAATAACTCAACTGGTCCGCTTTATACGAAACACAAAATGAATAATTCACAAAAATCGAATTTCTTCCATACAAATTTAATGTTTTATCACCAAAGGAACAGTTGAAACTCGGGGCGCCCTCAGCTGTCTTGTGGCCAATATGTGAAATAGGCGCTTGATCCATTTCCCCCAAACTTTTTCCGACCCTAAAACTCATAAACTAAGAGACGGGACTGGCTTCGCGTGCCCCCGCTTCAGGAGTGCCACTTCGGGGGTTCCCTGTCAAGTAATGAAATTATGCAATCCAGTCTGAGAAGCAATGATCTTGTTGCCGAAGAAATAGTATATTAAACAGTGGTAGGCTTGCCATAAGAATTTGTACAAATGAGGGGCATTGATCTTAACTTGAGCCGAGGCTTGAGCAAGTATAACGACATAATCAATCGTATTAAAGGCGTTTCCGAAATTAATCAAAAGTAAAACCTGTCGTAACTAGAATTCATTTCGATGAAGGTCCTGACTGAATGGACTATCTTTTCACAACCAACGTTGAACGCGAAACCCAGTTGGCGTGGTTTGAATTCCGTGCTAAGAGTCCCGCTAACGTAGCCACAAACAAGCTTAGCTGTTAATCTTCTTAAGTTATTACCGATTGCAGTTAGATCGGACAATCGAGGTTAAACACCTAATCACCTGTAAATATGTCATCACAGTGTCTGTGCTGTTAAATGTAAACAATAATGTGCCAAGGCAGCGTTTTTCCAGTATTTTCGGGGAATTGAAACGGTCTCAACAACACATTTTCTAAAGTAATGTTAATGACGTCTAATGCCAATTTCTTGGAATTACCAGAGAATTGTAAATGTAACGGAACCGAGCACAAAATGATTAACTTTAATTATGTTAAGTGAAATGATGTCTCAGAAGTGCATAAAATTCAACCATAGAAAATACAGAATGTAAATCATTTTTTAGTACATTGACAGAGAAGTGTGTTTAACTAAAAATGTAAAAAACAGGCATGTAACGAAAAAAATGATTAAAAAAAAGTATTATCCAACGATATGAGTGACCATCAAAAACGGGTGTTACTCTCTGCGCCGATTGGCATGTTATTTAATTTCTTCCTCAAAAAATATACAAAATTAAAAAGCTAGAAAATAAGAAAAGTATAATAAGAATTATAGCGATGATTCCTTCATATTTTGCGATCACTTTAAACAGATGTTATTTTATTACTGAAGTTACACCCGGTAAACATCAAACAAAGTCACATAACACGACCACGGCCTTCAAAAAATAAATCAAACGAAAGTAATAAATGGAAACAAAAACTCGTCATTTTCATCCAGATGAGGTCCAATCTCTTCATTTCTCTCATTTCTCTTGTTCTTTGGTATGTCATCATTTCACCGAAAATTGATCATATTATTAGATTCAGCACAAAACATTTACCTCTTATTTTAAATTACATATAAAATGAGAGTACATGCTGTCAGAGTTTCATGTTGCTGTTAACATAAAAACAAATTTCTTTCTTTTTACCTCGTTTTTGTGAAAAAAAAAAGAATTTGAAAAAAGTAAGAAATCGTCTGTAGTTGCGGAGAGCATTTTACGTTGTTGCTTCTCTCACCAAATTGGATAATTGGATCAAAGTATTTTGATATAAAAGACTAGTTTTGGATTCATTTGGCAACAAACTAACAAATCTACTCTAACTGAACAGTTCCTCTTTTCGGATATTACTATCCTGTGCAACTTAAGTGTCGATATAATGAAAGCTTTTGTAAGTGAAAGAATATTAAATTGAAATACATTGGGTACACCCAATGTGTTGTGTGTGTGTGTTTTGTCAATAAATTGATTTGGTTTTTGCTGTATTGTTTGAAATTTTGAAAATGAATATTTCGGCATATTTCGTGCGGTAATAATTTGAAGTTTTTTCAAAAAATCAGTTTGATCGTTTGTCAATTAATTTTTGTGTAAGATTGAAAATTTTGCCGCACTAAACATGTTAATCGTTAACAAATAAAATCTTGGTATAAAAATGACTTTCCATTAATTTGCATTTTCATGAATAGAAAATCGTGTTGGTGTGTGTTTCGATAGCCTATGCATCTGGAGGTCCAAGTTCTGGACAAGGCTCAGACGGTTACGGATCTGCTTACGCTGCAAATGGTGGATATGCTTCAAACGGTGGATTTGCTGCAGCTGGTGGAAGTCATGATAATAACGAGGGTGATAATGGATACGCTGCGTCTGGAGCTTATTCCTCCGGAATAGAAAATACCGGTTACGGTCACCAACAAGCGCAACAAGGCCATGATTTTGGTGGAAATGTCGGAGGAGGATTTGGTGGATCTGGACATGGGTATGGCGGTGGCGATCAAGGGGCATACTCAAGTAGTGGTCATGGACAAGAAGAAGGTCATGGGTTCGGAGGAGGATTCGAGGGTGGATTCGGTGGTGGATATGGTGGAGGCTACGCTGAAGGGTACGGAGGATTTGGTGGACAACAACAGGGACACGGAGGATTTCACCCAATCGCTGGTCACGGCCATGTTGACATTAATTCTATTGATCTTACACACAACAGTTTGGAAGGACACGGAGGTAATGGTCTAAGCGGAGGTTATGGTGAGTCTGGATCAGACTCTCATGAACATGCAATCCATACACATGAGCATGCGGTACCCGTGAGCAAACACATCGAAATCACTAAACACGTTCCATATCCAGTTTACAAAAAAGTTCATGTGCCAATTTCAAAACCATTTGACGTAAAACTACCCCACCCAGTTCTAGTTCCCGTTCCACATCCCTATCCTATTCATATTCCCGTTTCCCAACCGGTTGCCGTTCCAACAGTAAAAGAAATCACAATCCCAATTGAAAAAATTGTACCATACCCCGTTGAAAAGAAGGTGCCGTACACCGTCGAGAAACACGTTCCATATCCAGTAGAAAAGTACATCCGAGTTCCCGTTCCACATCCATATCCTGTTAAGGTGCCAGTAATTAAAACTGTTTTCCACAAAGTTAAATCTCACGGACATGGATGGCATTAAAAAGATGTGTTTCTTTTGGAGGACGAGTCAAAGTTCCTAGAAGCTGAATTGTTTAGATTTTTAAACATATTTTTACGCTAATTGACAATTTTATTGACTCATTACTGCTTTCAGCCATAAATCATTTCTTCCATTAAACACGCAAGACCATCATTAAGCTTTCTTTGTATATAAAAGTCGAACTGCTAGGAGTTAGATTATGTGCTTTGTTGTAATTATTTTTTGTTTACAATATTTTTGTTATAATTTTTTGTTACTAGTTTTTTAATAAATAAAATTCAATTCGTACGAATTTCGTTTGCTTATTCTTTATATTTAATATCTGTAACGCCGTTCGACTGTTAAGCTTCACAGCAGCACAACAGCAATTTTCTCGCAATTACTATGGTATCGAAAACGCATTTCTTTCTACCGGATTTTATTTACGTCAGAGACAAAATATTAATTTATGCATCACATTTTCCATGACGGTTTTGTATGGGTTCCCGTTTTTTAACACAAATAATTTTACATATAAGAAAAGCATTTTTTGCTAAGAAAGTCCATCAAAATGTTGTATTTTTTGATCGTAGAATTGATTTTATTAATCAAGTTTATTTTGTTCAAGTAGGAGTGACGTCATAATAGACGGACCATATAATATTAGTGAAGATGTGAGCTTTTTGGGCTTCTGCTCATAATTTTCATGGACAAATCGTTCACCAATTTGATCATTTTCGCTAGCGGTTGGTGTGGCTCATAACTATTTTCATAGACTTTTTCTGCTAGTTGCCTTCGATTTCTCATGCAAAAGTGTGGTGCCCTACTAATAAGTCAGCTTTCTAAGTGCGAATCGTCTATCGTTTTATTAAATAAGTCGCATGCCATCCTACAAGTTGACAATTATTCAGTTCAAGTTTCTGGCAACGCTCTTCTTAAGGTGATAACCGGTAAGGTGGCATATGATTTGTGTCACCAAGTTCAAACAAGACAATTTGTTTCTGAGTCGATTCAATGTTATCACTGTAATTCTGTCGAAAAACATCCCATATCACCGATTCAAATTCTAATTTCGACCGAACGTACGCTTTGTATAGTACCACCAAATTGTCCCTTTGAAACAGCTTTAATGTTGATTGTCTTGCCCTATTTATACTTCGGTCCTTGAGTAATAAGGGGCCATCCATAAATGACGTCCGATCGTAAGGGGGGGGGGTATGGCAAAACCGGATGGATTCGGACGGGGGGAGGGGTGTATGAGAAACGTGACGTCCAGTGCACCTGATAGAATAATGATAGAATAAATTACCAATCAATTTCAAAAAATACAAATCGATACCATACGATTTGTATTGTGCGTCGGTTTAAACTTGTTTGGATAAACGAATCTGTAGCAAAAATGTGGAAAATACTTCTCAGCAATTAATCAAGTCGTCCCGCACATGAAAGTTTGCTATAACGAGATGATGGTTGTTATTTCAAACTACGAGGGCTCCGAAGATTTGGAATGGATAGATAAGCGAGACATAGACGCACCACAGAGCATGCTCGAAGTTGTCTGTCGCGAAAGAAACACAGATTTCGAAAATAGTTCTTGTAGTTTCTTTGACATATCACTTCGATAGTGTGTGGGAAGAGAAATATACATAAAGTATTGCTATTTATTCAACAATAATAATTTTTTTAACTCAATTTTTTATGGGGGGGGGGGAGTTAATGAAAGCAGACGTCATTAGGGGGGGGGGGTGTACAGGAAAATCGGACGAATTCGGACAGGGGGTAGGGAAGGGACGTGTTTCGGTTTGCTCTGTGTAAGTTTTATTTATTTTTGAAATTTTGCGTTCGGTCCGGGATTTTCTTTTCTTTTAAATAATTAGTTTTGTTAATTGTTTTTGTGTCGAGTGCCGCATCACTCAGGTCATTACGCGGATTTTGTTATTCTTTTTTCGTGTTTCATTACAACGTGATGGAATATGCAACGTGGCAGTCAACTGCTCGGTTTCCCTTATTTTTCACCTTCTCCGTTGCCCATTCTGTAGCTTTGGATTGTTTTCTGTGCAATAGGCGCGTTTTAATATGAAATTTGTTGTTTTTGGAACTTCAATTACATTTACATTTTAGCTTCCGAATGGCGTCTGGGTAACATAACCTCAATGTTGTGATATTTTTCGAATCTTCGCTTTGCAAAACAATCAATTCAATACTGTGTACTTTATTTGTCGTTCTCGGCATCCTCCTTCTGATAAGTGTTTATGGTCATAATTTCGGTTGATGACTTCGCTATATGCATAGCAGTCGGTTTGGCAAAAATGTAAACAAACGAATACATTGCATTCCAAACAGCCCTTCTTGGTGCCCATTAAAACTTGTACTTCCGGTGCGGCTCGGCTTACCAGGCCGTCCCACTGTATTCATTCTCGGTAAAAACAATTACACACAGCCTCGGACGGGTGTTGGATACGGGGTACGACCAACGCTCGACTTGACAGGTACCCCATCGTTGACGGTCAGGCAATGCAAAATGGTTGATGGTTTGTTTATTGGGAGTCTAAACGTTAATGGGGGTTTTCGGAATCGCAGGGAGGAATTAGTGGATCTGGCAAAGGACTACGGTATAGACATATTGGCGTTGAGTGACGTTAGGACGAAGGGACAGACGGAAGAACACGTAGGCGGGTATAAGGTGTTTTTGTCCGGGGTTCAGTCTGGTAGGGCAAATTGGGGGGTTGGAATCGCAATCAGGAAGGAGTTGATCAACTTTGTCCTGGATGTTCGTTTCGTAAATGAAAGGCTGATGTGGGTCTCTGTAAAGTTAGCGGGGGGAATTTATCGCCTGGTTAGCGTATATAGCCCTTGCGAAGGCAGTGATGCTGCTGGCTTGGACATTTTTTACGAACAGTTGGGGGACGTGGTTAGCAAAAGGGGAAATGAATCTCTGATTTTGATGGGGGATTTTAATGCAAGAATAGGAAACTTTAAAAACAACTCAGGTTATGAAAGGGTAGTGGGTAGATTTGGGGAAGGAACTCTGAATTCAAATGGTAAACGGTTGTTAGATTTTTGTGATTTCAATGGGTTAGCAATAACCAACTCTTTCTATAGGCACAAATGGATCCATCGGTATACGTACGTCAAGGAGGGTTTGGATCACAAATCCAGCATTGATTACATGATTACAGAACAGGACAGGAGGCAGGTGGTCAGGGACACACGTGTTTTCAGGGGTTTCACTTTTGGTTCTGACCACTACTTTTTGGGTACCCATCTGTCGGTTGGGAAACTCTGTCAGACTAAAAGGAAGAAGGTGGTAAGTCGCAAATTTCATGTGGGCAAATTTAGGGAAGAGGCAGTAAGGTCTCGTTTTATGGCAAAATTCGCCGAAGGGTTTGAGGGGCTTCCAGCTGACTGCGGGGACATTGGGACTGAGTGGGCGAATTTTAAGAAATTTATCTTGGGTGCGGCTGAGGAATGTCTGGGCAGTGTCACCAGCGGGGGTCGAAACAAAAAAACGGGTTGGTGGAACGCCGATATCAGGGATGTTGTATTGGAAAAAAGAAAACTTTACTTGATCTGGTTACAGGACAGGACGGCGGAGAAGTGGGATGCTTACAAGGCTTGTAGTAAACTGGTTAAGGATCTAGTCATTGAAGCGAAGGACAGGGAGGGGAAGAAGTTTGGGGAGGAATTGGAAAAGGCAGGTCGAGGCAGGGGTAAGAAATTTTGGTCGATGATTAAGGACATTAGGCGCGGTGGCGTGAAATACGGATGTGGTAGCATTTTAGATAAAGGCGGCGAGTTAATTACAGATAAGGGTGAAGTCTTGAAGACTTGGCGGGATTACTTTCAGGATTTATTTACATCTGTCAATCTGGTAGAAGAAAATGGGAGGGAGGCGGGTCCTAGCTTGGAGGTATAGGAGGAAATTACACTGGATGAGGTGTCCCGGAAGGTCGGCAGATTAAGGGCAGGAAAATCCGCAGGGGTGGATGAAATTAGGACAGAATTTATTAAATATAGCGGATCAGGTGGGATCCAATGGCTTTGTAGGATTTTCAATTTGGCCATGAGGTTTTCTACGGTACCTGCTAACTGGAGCTTCGGTGTTATTGCTCCAATTTATAAGAAGGGCAACCGTAAGGTTTGCAGTAATTACAGGGGGATATCGCTCTTGAGCGTGGTAGGTAAGGTGTACGCGAGTGTACTTGTTGACCGGGTTAGGAACATAGTGGACGGTGTACTGGATGAGATTCAGGGTGGTTTCAGGCCTCTGAGGGGGTGTCAGGATCAGATTTTCTGCCTCAGGCAGACTATCGAAAAGCTTTATGAAAAGAACAGGGACTTGTACCTATGCTTCATCGACTTGGAGAAGGCATTCGACCGGGTACCAAGGCAGAAGTTGTTCGGGGTTCTTAGCGAGTACGGTATCAATGGGGGCTTACTGCGTGTCATTAAGAGTATTTACTCAGAAAGCAGGGCAGCGGTAAGGATAGACGGCGAAATTAGCGAGTCTTTCGAGGTTAAAGAGGGCGTTCGTCAGGGTTGTTGTCTTTCCCCGCTTCTGTTCATAATTTTCATGGACAAAATCATCAAGCAGGCGAACTTGCAGGGAAATGTCACGGTGGGTGAGGTA
>CM055406.1:133431706-133462686 GCA_029228625.1 Pseudolycoriella hygida
AACAAGTACACCCGTGTACACCTTACCTACCACGCTCAAGAGCGATCTCCCCCTGTAGTTACTGCAAACCTTACGGTTGCCCTTCTTATAAATTGGAGCAATAACACCGAAGCTCCAGTCAGCAGGTACTGTTGAAGACCTCATGGCCAAATTGAAAATCCTACAAAGCCATTGGATCCCACCTGATCCGCTATACTTAATAAATTCCGTCCTAATTTCATCCACCCCTGCGGATTTTCCTTCCCTTAATCTGCCGACCTTCCGGGACACCTCATCCAGTGTAATTTCCCCCTCCACCTCCGAGCTAGGACCTGCCTCCCTCCCATTTCCTTCTACCTGATTGACAGATGTAAATAAACCCTTAAAGTAATGCCGCCAAGTCTTCAAGACTTCACCCCTATCTGTAATTAACTCACCGTCTTTATCTAAAATACTACTACATCCCTCTTTCACGCCACCGCGCCTAATGCCCTTAATCACCGACCAAAATTTCTTACCCCTGCCTTGACCTGCCCTTTCCAAATCCTCCCCAAACTTTTTCCCCTCCCGGTCCTTTGCTTCCCTGACTAGATCCTTAACCAGTTGCCTACAAGCCTTATAAGCCTCCCATTTCGCCACCGTCCTGTCCTGTAACCAAATCAAGTATAGTTTCCTTTTCTCCAATACAGCCCCCCTGATATCGGCGTTCCACCAACCCGTCTTTTTGTTTCGACCCCCGCTAGCGACACTGCCCAGACATTCCTCAGCCAGATCCAAGACAAATTTCTTAAAATTCGCCCACTCAGCCTCAATGTCCCCGCAGTCAGCTGGAAGCCCCTCAAATCCTTCGCCGAATTTTGCCATAAAACGAGACCTATAAAGAAAATTGAAAAAACGAGATGATAATTCTATAATTTTTTTCGTTTTTGACTTTGCGTATGCATCCCCTGCCTGCGAATGTGGTATCATTACACAACGCCCAACAGAATATTTGTGTATCACAAAAAAGTATAAAGGCAACAATCACAAGAAAATCAGAAAACCCATCCCAACAAAATCTATTTCAGCTGGAAGTCCTCTAAAAATATTAATCGATTGTCAAAGAATAAGACTGACAACATCGCGACAATTCATTATTATCCATTCAAACCACAATGGTAAATGAATTGAGTCAATTAATATAAATGAAATATCTTCTCATGACATTATTTCATTATGTTTTAAGCGTATGAAAAAAAATACCAAAAATCAATTTAGACTTAGGTCCTTTCACAATACTTTGTCATCCTTCTATCCACCCTCATCACACCAATGTGAAACTCAACTTCGTCACGTTTTTCTATTCATTTCTTTCCATAGGACATGACGTTCTTTGCGAACAACCCCTCACACGACCTATGTGCTTAAAAACACCATTAATTTTCACTTTTCCACTCACTTTAATTGAGTTAAGAGGATTAGTAACACAAGTGAAGAAAAAGTGAATTTCTATGTGGAAATTATTTTACTAAAATATTTTTAGATTTATGGGGAAATAAAATTCATTTAACATGATTTTAGTTGGAATTAATTTAAAAAACTTTTAAATGTTTGGATGATGATATGCGATGCTAAGTATAGGCAAAGACAAACAGGGTGGTACAGATCATCTTAGTGTGGAATTAGGCCAAACCAGCAAATTCAGCATATTAGCACCCAAATATTAACTGTAGATATTTCCTACAGTATGCACCGAAGGCGCTACTTCTCATCTATCGTTTTGGTTCGGAAAGCAACGGAATGCAGACCTCTGAAATGTGAAAAGTGATTCCTAGGATGGAAAAGTGATTCCTAGGGCAGAAAAGTGATTCCTAGGACGGAAAAGTGATTCTTAGGACGGAAATCGTGTAATCTGTCCCCGACGTTGTGCTATGTGTGGTAAATTTCGTATATAATTTATTGGAGAAAGATGTGCAAATAAATTATGTGTTCGGTGCATATTGTATGAAATTTTTTTCGAATAACTAGAACATGCATTTCGGAATTCCCATGTTCAGTGATTCAAATAACTATATTGTTGTATTTTGTGGAGTGTTGTAAAACTACTGTAACGATATTGTGTTGTGTGACTGTGCGTTACGAACACACAATACTAAACATCAATTCCACAACTTACATGACAAGTTGTTTACTTTCCTGACCCGTGCAGCCGCCTTTGTGAAATAACAGAATAGCCGATCCAACATTTCGGATAGTCTTTAAATTTTTGTTATGGATATTCTCATTTCTATTGAAAAAATATCTCAAATGTATTTTTACTCATTGTGGCGGCTGCGTATTATCAGCGATAACGTCGCCTCAAGCGATATCATTAATTTTGGAAGCAGACTCACGGACTGCGTCACACTCTACCTTTTAAGAGGTTTTTGTTGTGATATCAGTCGTTTTGGAAGTTTTTAGTTGTTGAAAAAATTTCTATTTTTTGAAAAAAATTTTCTCAAAACAAAAATTTTTCCTTAGAAAAACAATTTCTCCGAAAAAATTTCTCCAAGAAAAAAAAAAAAAAATTTCTATCAAAAAAATTCAAAAAGTTTCTCCGAAAAAAATTTTTCTCCAAAAAAATTTTCTCCAAAAAAAAAAATTTTATTCTAATAAGATTGTATTTTGTATAGAAAGTAATTAAATGTGAAAAGAAAATTTTGATACAGGCGGGGGGAATCGAACCACCGCACAAGCACGCCATCGCTTTCCGGGCGAGTGCTCTATCCCTTGAGCTATCTGTACCTATTCAGTTCACATTCAATTTTTGTTTATTAACCGTTGTCATTTTTTGTTCCTATGATCTCTGAACCGTGTATAGTTGTATACTATAGTCGACGCATGTATTCGCAATCATGTCATAGATACATTGACACGCTGTATTAGCATTCATAAATGCTAGCACAACCGAGATTTGATCGAATTCTTAATTCGTGCATCGTTTGTGTGCAACAATTTCTTAATAACTCTGTTTGAACTTCTTAGCTGTAAAGCTGACTTGTTTGAACGTCCATATTTATTCTAATAAGATTTTATTTTGTATAGAAAGTAATTAAATGTGAAAAGAAAAATTTGATACAGGCGTTACCATTTTTATATCGAAATTGCTCATCTTTGATTGGCGATATCTCGGCTCGTTTTCAACCGATTTTGATGAGTGTGGGCTCGTTGGAAAGCTGCTAGTAGTTTTTTTTAATATTTTGGAGGAGGAGGGGGGCGAGGGGAAAAAACTCAAAAGTTCGCCTATACATCGTGTCTTGTCCCAAAGGTTTTTGTATGGAGTTTTTTGGGTTTGTGTACGTTTTTTTTGGGGTGTGGGGACTGCGTCACGCTCTCCGCTACCGCTCCGAGCATGATTTTAATATTTCCTGTGAAGTTATTAGTTTTTTCGAGCATTTAATTTATATTTCTGTTGACTACACATTTTAAACAAATGTTACATTTCTACATGGTTTTGCTCAAACAGTCATCTCATTATGTCACATCTCCATATAAGAGCGATGTAAAGAATCGCATGTATAAGAAATTATACAAAGCTTGTGGAAAATCAATTTCAAAATTGATTACCACTTGAGTGATCCTATTGAGATTAGAGTGATTACTTTTTCTGTGTATTATATCCATTTCATATATATTTGAAAATGTCGCACAGCTAGAGATATTTTCGCAATCGGTGATGATAGAAAATCCAATGGAAAATTGGTGCACGAATAAAAATAAATTAAATGTTTTGTACTATTTAATAAATTTACTTTTTTATGTCATGAAAGAGAAAACTCAATATTTTATCGCCTGTTTACTGCGAAATTAAACTTATTTTGTATAATATTGCAAAACACCTAATAACTCCTAATATTGTCAGAACGACTTCAAAAATCGGTGTAAATACAATGTGAAATTGTTAGTGCATCGTGGTTTTTGTATTAGATTTGAGTTTTGCCAGTCTATCAGGCAATTTCTTAAGTTTCAACTGTTCCGTGTGTGATAAAACAGTAAAATAGAACATCCCTTTTCGCGATTTATTCATTTTTCGTTAAATTAAGAGTACCAAATGAGTAATAATATTAAATAGTTGATTTAATTCTATTTCATAATTACTTGTTCGCCCACTTCACACAAAATGCAAAAAAAATACTATTTTTCCAATCTATAGGAAAAATGAATATAAAAAAAATTTATTTCGCAAAAATAGGAAATAAGTGGAATTTTGCAGTACACTGACAATATGAATTTGTCAAAAGATTTTTTTTCCTATATCCTACGTGGAAAATGTGGTAATTGGAAATGTATCTGTGTCATCACACACAAATAAAAGCATGCAATTACACATTTGCATTTGAATGAATAACATGGTAGACTAATTTTTCATTCTACATTATGTTGAACAATCACCATTTTATTATGTGAAAATAAAAGAATGGGCGATATGTTTTAATCATTTAAAAAAAAATTTTTTGGCATTTCAATAAATTGTTTAACGTTTTTTTTGTAGAATATTTTATTTTAAACTATTGTGAATAACCTTTTGATTGTTACATTTTATGATATTTTCGCGCAGACGGACAAAAAACGTCAGATTTCCTCACAATATTGAGACCGTAAAGTAGGCTTGTACACTTTTGAACAATAACTTTTTTTGCCACCTGTCGTTTTCGACCCAGGACCGAAAAGTCTTTTTTGCCCAGTTGAATTTACTGACTTCAATCAAATATCGTAACTGAATGAAAACATCACATCAATTGCAATAATAATGCCTGAAACTAAGTTCTCACATAATTATTTCCGAATTCACTTCACTTTTGATACAATTTCGGTCATCGTATCAATTATTTTTCACATCGAAAACAACTGTTATGAAAAATAGGATGAAGAATAAGGAACAAACTGTCGCAGTGTCCTATGATGAAAATGCAAATTCTGTATTAAAGCTTGTTGAGTGTTTTGTTCGGAATCTGACTTTTTGTGCGTCTGCGCGAAAGATAGTATACATCACTCGGAGCTAAAACGGTACTGATTTAGACCACGGTGTTGAAAAGGTCTTTCCTCGGGCTCCGCTGCGCTCCGCCCTCGGATTCGACCTTTTCACCACCTGGGTCTAAATACACCGTTTTAGCTCCTTGTGATGTAATGTACTATTTCTGTTCACAGTTCATATAACAATGTGACTGAATTCCGAATCTTGTATATTGAACTTGTAATGAAAAAAAGTCGAAAATTGCTTAATCCTATTATTGACCACGAGGGTGTCACTATAAAAATCTACATCGAATTTACAAAATTTTTTGAAGTTTTTGAATATCGTCTACATTTTATAGATTCCGTTTTTTAATTTTCAGTTTGTTATAGGATTCGGCAACATCGACAAATTTGCGATGCATGGCCGAATCGAGTTACAAATCGATTGTTTCTTCTTCGGCAATAATGAATTATGAGTGAATATTGGTTGAATAAGTGACATCCCCCGTGTTATTGACCGAGTTTATGGGTTTGTGATTGGGAGTAGTAACATAAGATATCATTGCAACAAACAAATTTAAACTACAAACAATAAATACATTAAGCTTAACAAGAATAAGTAAAATTAAAGTAATAAGTAACATTTATAAAAATAGCTCATACACTCACGGAAATATATTTTTGCATTAATAGAATTTTGTACTTCTGCGCAGCTTTTTAACACTGCAAAACCTGCGCTGAAGTACAAAATTCTATTTGATGCAAAAATATATTTCCGTAAGTGTAGCACAGTAAATATGACAATTAAAAGATTACTTATCACTAAAATGTTCGTCAATCAATAGTAAGAAAAAGAGAAAAGTCTTGATCTTTGACAATTAAAGGAAAGCAATGATTAAACAAATAAGTAAAAAAAACAGATACTTGAAAGACAATCAGAAAGTTTATTGCGGGATTGAATTTGGGCAAAATCAATGGAAAACTTTCGAAGTTACGGTCGAAAAAGTGGTGAAAAACGTGGTTTTTTGAAGGTTGGTGTAACTTTTTCACTTATATATCTCTGCGAAATTTGAACGGAAATCGCTCTTCAAGGTTTTGAATGAAAGATGTGAACATCAGAAAATCACGAAAATTAAATTAGTGAAAATCTGTCGGTATTTGACTTTCTTTCGTGAATATTCCTTTGTTAATGAGGTTTTTTGAGCAGCGTTGTAGAGAAGAAAGAGGCGAACTTTTTTGTCCGTGGAGATATGGGTCGGAGGCGTCTGCTAAGTGCTCTAGGTCGGTTCTAAATTCTGGGCTCATTTTAAGGGCTTGGAGAGATTTTTTTGCTTCGGACGAGGCAATTACCAATCCAATTTAATGTGGACGTAATTGTATATACTTAAGAGTTATGGCAATATTTACTTAAATATGTTCGAGCCTTTTTGTAGCATCTATTCTGTTTGCCACATCTATTCTGATACGTACGGGTTACTTGCATATGTTTAATTAATTATTTTCTGATTTCAAATTTGTCACAGACGAAAATGACTATACTTGACTATATCTCTCTCTTTTATTCGCATGTAATTTTTAGTGATTCTCTCACGACAAAAACTTTTTGCTGGTCAAGTGCGGTTAAAAAAAATTCCAAAATTGGAAAATGTACTGAAAACGAACTTTAAATATATAAAATCAGCAATAGTAGATTACATTCGATGCTGTGAAAATAATTCATTACATGAGGCATCAATTTTGTGATATGAGCGGAACTTACAAATGTGTTCTGAAGCAACAAGCTTTGGAAACTGTTTTTGACGAGGGTAGAGTTTGTATATCCGAGCCGAAGGCAACTACGCTCATAGCGTAAAACACCTGATCACCGAACTTTTGCTGGAAAAAGGATTTCAATGTTTTGAAGAAGTTTGCCGTGGACACCGATGGAAATTCTCGCATCAGTGACATAGTAGCGTTTGACCCGAAATCCAAGGAAGCACACATCATTGATCCGACAATCAGATACGCAATCAGCAATCAAGATCAGGATAAGGAGATTTAAAAGGAAAAAAAAGTAAATATATGAGAAAGGCATACCATTTTACAGCGAGAAATATATATCAACTTACGGTCAAAGAAACTGGACAGTGCACGGATTATTTTTTGGCGGCAGAGGCTGCTACGGAAAAAGCGTGGTAGATTTCTTTACCAAATTTAAATTAGATAAAACAAAACTTAAAGGAATATCCGAGATGATTTTGACGAAGACCATTAATATAATTAACCAACACATATATAATTAACGATTATAATTAACAGAAAATATTCCGAGTTGAAGGAAAATGGTTATATTTTCAACGCTTTCGCCGTCGAAACACTCGGCCCATGGTCATCAGACGCCCGTAATCTCGTCAACAAAATCGGACCATTACTTAATGAAATTAGTGGCGATCCACGATCACAGGCATATTTGATCCAGCGCATTTCTTTGGCCATCCAAAGAGCCAACGTTTCCAGCATTTTGGGCACACTCCCACAAGCATTGAATCACCTGGATCAGGTATTTTATCTTTGACCTTTGTTTTGATTATTTTTTTTTTCTCTCAACCTTGTATACCATATCTAAACTCTTTTGTTAATAAACAATAAATTCAAGTAATTAACGATTGTTTTTAAACAAGATAAAAATTAAATTCAACCTTGCGTTAGCATGACGATTGTATTAAGTGGATAGATGGATGGTTGTAATAACAGGCATGTACCCAAAGCTCAGATTCAGTGGTAGCAAGTTGAGTGACAATAGTACCACTCTGACTTGAAATTAGAAAAAGTGCCACCCTGTTGCCGCGGTTTTGTGTAATAAGGCAATTTAATAGTGCAATTTATTATTAAGTTTAAGTCTAATGCATATTTCGATTACTTTCGCATACTTTAATTTTTCTTGCAACTCTAACAAATTAACAAATATTAATTTGTGAACGAACAAATAACTACCTTGTAGAACTATTTTGGAACAGAGGAAGTATATGAAAGAGACGTATTTTTTTAGCCTTTGACACGTTCTTTTACTCCAGTTCCATTGCTTAGTTTGGTATGTTTGAAAAAAGACTCTCGCTTCGCTCGCGCCCTATCTACAAAGACTAGAATTTTTATAACAGGGTTGAAGCATAGTACTGACTAATCAAAGCTTATCATTATTCATTACAGATACATTTTTTTTTCGTTGGAAATGTGCAAACATTCAAATGAACGCGTTCCGCTAAAAAATGAACTTTCAAATTTACCGCAAAATTCTACTGTAAAATTACGATTGACACTTGAAGTTATCACAGAATATTTGATTTTATAGCAAAATATGCGATTTTACACAAAGAAAATGTCAGTCAGGTTTTATAAGAAATCGTACGGGTGCAGCGTAAGCTTATGTTTTTGATCCTTTTTAAACCAACAAATTCGACGAGAATCGCGTTGGTTTTTGTCATTAATTAGTACACTGCCGGACGTAGCTTTTTAGTTTGCCATTCGGTGTCTGTACTCTTGTATACATTATACAACTTGCGCTGAGTAAATCACTTGCGCTAACAAACCTCAAAGCACTTACAACCTCGTTAACCCCATATGGTTTTGTTAACGATTCCTAATTCCTACAAGTGTTATGTGATGGTAATGCAAGTATTAAAATGTTTTTTTCATTTCGAAACAAAGCAGTTGAATATTTTAAAGGGAACTATTTATTGGCACTAGTTAAAAATTAATTTTTTTCAAGTTTTTTTTGTCAAGTTATAATAGTACATTACGTCTGTGCTTCCCTTCGGGTCGGGCCGTAACCTTCCCACTTATCAAAATAAAAATTTGGAAGGACTTACGTACGGTTTTTTTACGTGTTGAAGCATGTTGAACCTTTTCTTTATAGTCAGGCTGTAGGTCGGTCCTAGTACTTCGGAAGGGCTTTCCTAGTAAGCAATTTCTAGAAACATACAGAAAATTGATTTTTTGGAAAAGAATAAGAAGATTGCGAAAAGTCCATAAATTTTAAGAGTTTTCGAATTTATGATGGTTTAAATTACATTTCGATAAATTGTTTGACGATGGTAGAATTCAGTACGACAAAGAGTTTAGTACGAAAAAGGGTTTGCTTGATTTGCAGCCATTAAATTTTCAATTATAAAATATTCAAAGTAAAATATTTTTAGAGTCTACAATTTTGTTGATGTTAGCTTATTCATTCTTAGGACATACTAAGTTGTATGCAGCAATGAATTAGCATAAAACAGTAACTCGTACATTCAAATGACAAGAACCAAAATTAACTTTAATTGAATTTCAGTTTGTCTGCAATGAGAAAATACATTACATTATTTCTCAGTCACTTAAACTAAAAAATCAAAAATTCCTTTAATTTTAATCATTTCCCGCAGCTCCCTGCGAAATCTGATTCAAGAAATGAAACCGTGCACTTTCTCTAATAATTTATAGTCGCCCAATTTTGTGGGAATCCTAGCTCAAAAAGAAATTCCTTCAAAATCGCACAATTGACGAAATTCCGTTGACACGTTCACAATTTCTATTTAAGCTTCTAACTATTCACTCTTAGCAACACAATTCGAAAAACTTTGCTCGCTTACACTTTTTAATGATTCGAAAAAAAATTAACGTTGGCGGGGCTTCAGCCCCCCCTGACGAAGCGGTATGGCTACGGCCCTGTACGTAGCAGTTTGGAAGTTGCGACCGTTTGCTCCCATGGCCAAAACGTCAAAAAGAACTTCATTTTTTTTACCCATCCAAACTCCATCACAAAATGCAAAATTTTTACTAATTTTAGTATAGTTTTGCAGGTCCGACTATGCAGCTCATGCCAAATGCTATGCATGCATACCAAGCCGTACATCCTCACCTAACATACATGATCTATTCATAAAAAACTGGAACACCTTAACAGAAATAAGTTATAATGAATACAAAATCACAATGACGATTTGAACTAATTTGAACTCATATTTTTATTTTTGTTGCTTGAAAAATAAAATTCTAATGAATTAAAAAAAAATCAAAATGTGATTACATTTTTCTTTCGGCCTTGACTACGCCAGTTTCAGGGGTGATCGACACTCAGCTGGGCCATATTTTGCAACAGCACCCAATGTAAAATGGTGGGCAGAATTGACAAGTAACCGTTCTGAGTAGCCCTCTATTTGCCTCGGATTTGACCATTTGACAATTCGTAAAGGACAAAATGTGGGTAATTTTTTAATCAAATAGGAAATGAGCTTGAGTTAAGCGTAGTTACACCTAATAAAAAATACAAAAATACTGACAAATAGTTCTAAGTGAAATATATGAATTTCCTATTTCGAAACAATGTGAAAAATTTAATTTTCCTTTTCTCGTGTCTTTTCACGTTTCTTTCATCTTTTATTTCCTGTGCAGCTTTAAACGCTTGGTTTTTATATATAATGTTTTTTCGAAGGGTTTGAACAATATTTTGTATAACTTCAACGTATTATGTTCCAAACAATAAATCTTTTTGAAGAAAACTGCATTTTACTACATTTAAATGGTGTAATATGTTATTTTGAGAGTAATATATGCAACCATTTTACGGTGTCTAACATAAAGAAAAGTACCATCAAACCTTAAAAAAGATTAAATGCTGCTTCACATGGGAAGTTGTAAATATTGAGGAGTCTCTGTTATTTATTTAACACAACATTTCAACGAAATACATAAATGGAAGACGACTGTTTCATTACTTTTATTTTATATCGTTAAATTATCAATTTTTAAGGTAAACATATGCAAGGGACCCTTACGCATCAGAAAAGACGCGGCAAACAGAATAGATGTTGCAAAAAGACTCGAACGTATCGAAGTTTGACTTAACTTTTAATTTACTGTGGACGTAACTTCATATATGAAATTACGTCCACATCAAATTAAATTGGAAATTACCGAAAGGTTGAAAAACCCGTCCGAAGCAACTGTAAAAAAAATTTGAAAAAAAATTTTCAAAAAATTAAAAAAAATCATGCTTTGTATAGACAAAAAAGGGGGCCGACCTTAGGACCAACCAAAGGCCCTAAGGAGAGGCCTCGGACACATACTTCCATAGAAATAGACAGAGTAGTTGATTCCACAATTTTGTCGGCTTTTTTTCAAAGGAGAATATGCCATATGCCGCCTGTCGGCTTTTCAAAGGAAAATATGCTGCCTGTCGGACTTAAAAGAAAAAATGCTTGTTTCAAAGAAGACCCCCTTTTTAAAATCCCATATGGCGTAGAATGCCCAGCTGAAGGTCCCTGTAAACGTTGAAGAAAATTTATCGAGCCGTTTTCGAGCGGTTAGTTAGTTCCAAGGCCAAATGTCTGAAAAACCACTTTTTTGGCTCCCGCTCGAAAACGGCTCGATAACTTTCCTTGAAAATTTGCAGAGACCTTTGGCTGGGCATTCTACGCCCTATGAGATTTCAAAAAATGGGGAGTACCGGCCTGCTGGCTAGAATGCGGATGTCGGATATTTTGAAAATATTTCGGAAAAATTCAAGTTTAGCGGTGACCCCCAGGAGGGGTGGGGGAGGGGTGGGGATTGGTAGGGGACTACCCCCCATTGATGAATATGTGTTTTGTTTGCGGCGGTCGGCCATGGTTTGGGAGTGGGAGGGGCTTAAAGTTGGGTGTCGACAAGGAGGGTATGCCATAAAAAGTAGCTGTCAACGCAAAGCTAACGTGCAATATCGTTACTCGTATTTCGATCATCCTATACACGGTGCATAAAGACGACAGCAAGCTTTCTCATTCGACACGACAGTGAAAAAAGTTATGTATCTTGATGGAACGATAAAAAACAAGATAAATCATAACGAAAGGCTCTAATGTACGGCCATCGTCATCAGCATGTTAATGCTACCAAGGGGGGTTTGGAGTCGTTAATTACTTCGGGAGTGACGAACCGAGGGGTCCCCACCTTGGTAGACAGTCGGCCCTTTTCAGGGCCAATGGGATACACGCAAACAGCCTCCACGTGGCGTGTCCTGGATGTGTATGAAAATACTCAACTGATGTTTACATTGTTAAAGCGCCCAATTTCCACTTTTAAGCGCTTTAACTAAGTTCAAAGCGACACCAGCGACACCTACTAAATGTACGTTCCAAAAATTACTTTCCTCCCCCCTTGTCCCCCCCCCTTCACAGCTCTACATATTAAATTTTTAAAAGAAAAAAATAAATTTTACTTAAACACCTATATCTCCGGAACCGGAACCGGATGTCACGTGGGATATATACCAAATGAAAGCTGCATCCTTCAGCTTTCCAACGCACCCCCTATCATTCGAATCGGATACGTAATTTCAGCTACTTTTATGGCATACCCTCCTTGTCGACACCCAACTTTAAGCCCCTCCCACTCCCAAACCATGGCCGACCGCCGCAAACAAAACACATATTCATCAATGGCGGGTAGTCCCCTACCAATCCCCACCCCTCCCCCACCCCTCCTGGGGGTCACCGCTAAACTTGAATTTTTCCAATATTTCGATTTCGATTGACTTTTTGTATATGTTGTCCCTTAATTTTTAGTTTGTCTTGCCTTTCTTTCTTTTGTTTCTTTTGAATCAACTGATCGATTTCAATTACTGTTAAGCTTTAAGGAACGCTATGATTACGGTCATATTGTTAACTATTTTGATGTCGGCTAGCAATAGTAGACAATAAAAGTATTATCATCAATTACGAAACTACAAAAACACCCAAATATAAACTTTTTTTTTTTTTTTTAGTTTTCAATGTTTTTATTTAAGCGAAAAAAAAGACTGCTCACAATGGCGCAGCCAGTAAAAAAACGATCTTTTCAACAACAAATTACAATAAATAAATTTCATCTACTCTACTTTTCCCTAATGTTGCCAGGATGCATGCCGCATTGCCTCTTTGAATTGCAACTGAAATCTTCTGTATAAATAAACATTATTTTCACAAAAAATGTGACGTCATCAAAACCCAAATTTACTAAAATTTTGTAATGTTTTGACAATTCACACGTTGTATAGAAAACAACGACATACGCATTCTAGCCAGCAGGGCCGGCGCGTGAGCTGCCTGAAACAAAGAGCATTAGCTCGCTAGTGGTCCAGACTAGCAGTTTTTACGCAAGTCGGAGTGACTTAGAGTTTCATTTGAGAGTCGTGAGACCCGAGTTGGCTAATCAGCTTAAGATTAGAGTGAGAACCAAAGGTTCAGTTTATGAGATTCACATCTTACCATTCAGTTGCGGTGTACGAAATAGAGGTTTGGTGTCCAAGGGAAAGTTGTTAAATTGGATGTTTAGTGTATCGGGGTGACCGCCAAAATGGCGGAAAATAAACTTTTGATATGATGTAGAGGAAGTTGTGGGGATCATTTTCGTGCATTGGTTTGGCGGCCGGTTTGGCGGCGCGGCGGCGGTGGCTAACAAAAAACTTTTGATATGTTGTAGAGGAAGTTGCAGGAATCATTTTCGCTCATGGAAGTAGTAGCCGCGCCGCTGCGCTTCGGTTTGGCGGTGGCGGCGGCCAAAAAAAAACTTTTGACGTGTTGTAGAGTAAGTTGAGGGGATCATTTTCGCCCATAGAAGTAGTAGCCGTGGTTTGGCGGCGACTCGAAAAAAATTCTATATATAATTTGTCAGAAACAATTTTCCCACTTCCAAAAGAACTGCTATCACAACGAAAGCCCTTTTTAAAAGGGAAATGTGACGCAAGTCTTCGTCCCTTCTTCCAAAACAACTGATATCAATTTGGGTGACGCTTGCAGCTTCGGAACACGAAAAATTATTTTGCAATATTTTCGCATTTGATTAAAATAATGCGTACAAATGCCGAACCCCCCAACGTAATAATTTTTCTGCGCTTTTACATTTTCGAAGCCCGGGCTACAGGAATCATTAAAATTTAGAGTTTCTCTGTCATTTTAAAACAAAAGAAATGACAATGGCCGAGATTTAAATAAGAGCTTTGTACTTCTGCACAGGTTTTTAATATCGCGAAAATCTGCGCAAAAGTACAAAGTTCTCATTTAAATCTCGGTCAACGTACAATAAACCGTAACGTCACTGTCCAATTTTAATGGTAATGACATTAATTATCAAAATTTAAATTGCAGTGCGACGGAAGTAGTAAGACAATCGATTTTTATAGATACACCCAAACACGATAAATTGCAGTTATCCCAAATGGTAACACTCATAATATGATTGTAGTTGTCATATGCTTTTAATAATGAGAAGGAAATTTTTGCTACAAGAAATCAAGAAATGCTAATCGGAAGCATACCTACATCATACTTAGTATATAATACTTACTGTTAGTACAAATTTCCTTCTCAATAGTGAAACTCATATGATAACTACAATCATATTATCACAACTGCCATTTGGGATAACTGCAATCTTATCGTTTTTCGGGTGTAGGGATTTGTGAAATAGGAAGATCTTGCTGCTGCACATAAAATGTTGATTCGTAGCAAGTCCTTTTACAATTTTCACATCTTCTGCACAACATATCTAGACATTAAGACATAAATTAGAAAAAAAGCTATTTCGAATAGACTTCTATCACTAAAATGTAAGAATCGACTAAAATTTTCTTTTGCCATATCGTCAAATATTTAACCATGAACAAACGCTTGTTGAATACGATTAGTAAATGCACGCAATCCCCTTTTTCATTATGTACAGTCTTAACATCCGGTCAGCGCTAAAACGGAAATTTGAATGTTTTTCTGTACGCTTTCGGTAATAGTATGTTGTTATTATATTTTTAATTGGTTTATGTATTTTATTATCTTTTTTAAACTCACATTCCCCGGGTAAAAATTTCGTCTCATCGTTAACGGTTTAACCGCTCAAGGACTCATTTTGGGTTCGAAAAATTTTGTATTGTTTGTGTTACAGAATCATACTTTTGAGGCATTCATTGGGACTTTTTTTTCACCCCGGTCACACGTCTTCCCAGTCTGAAATGTAATTTTTGATTAGTTTTGGATTAATGTGGGTGTTTTTGTGGAACCATTTTATTTCCTGCAAAATAGATTGCAGACTAGTAAGTACAGTTCATACATAATTCCCTTCTCCTGCACTAGTGCCTTCGATGTTGATATATTTTATGTTAAACGCCTAACACGAAAAAAATGTAAATCTTCATTTTTAAACGTTTAGCAAACGACAAGAAAATATGAAATAATGGTGATGCAAACGTTGTTGTGCCCTTCATATTTGCGGGACAAATCGGATAAATAGTAGCAATGGTCAGTCACCTAATTCGTTTGACAAGTTAATGCATTCAGCAGGTCTTTTTCACTAAATGGCTATCTTTTTCTTATCTCGAAATACTAAGGGTAAGTAATCAATTTATCGCTAATTCATTTCGAAATTTGAAAACAACTTTGATGCACAGAGACTTAATCGAATTGCGTTTTCGTAACTTTAATTATCTAACTCCATCAGGCTCGTATAACAAGTAAAACATTTTAAGATATTCAACGATATTTTCAAACGGATTATACAACTGATGAAAGGTTCAAGCATTTATATGCAAGTAGAAATTACCACAACGCCACATATGAAGAGATTTGTAATGTCTAAAGAAAGATACAATACACAGATTTTCGTACAATGAAACGGAATGAATAAATTTTCACAAGTTTGCACTTAGGTATTTGAAATTTGTTATTCTCTTTATACCCACTTGGGAGATCTAGATTTAATAACAACTAAATGGTATTAAAATTTGACAAGCAATACACAAAGATTTATATTTTAGCGTTAATGAAATAAGTTCAAGACAAACACTGGAGGAAACCGTTTCCAACACATTGTCAGTTTTGCTATGAGATGTGTTACACGCATAAGCGAGTAGATTTTTTAATCTGAATATAATTTGAGTATGAAGACAAGTATTTTCCGCACTGGGATCGAATATAATGTGACTGTAATGTAACAGTGAAGTTCTTGCGTAATAAAAGTCACCAAGTGAAGTGTGGGTTTTAAATGAGTTTTAAAGATCATGCTGACTTTTATATTTTAGTGACGCTCAATTCGCTTTTCGAAAATGGCGACTAAGCAAATCGAATTCAACAAATTCCAGAGAAATTCTAAGTTGACAGCACTGATTGACATTTTGGTTTGCATGAAACTAACATGTAAAATTAACGCATTTTGAGAGAATTCTGTGGTGGCAATTAGCATTTCTCTGTTTCTAGACCCTTAGTATGGGCCCAACTTACGCTACGCGACCCTACACGATATTTGGTCGTATTTTGTGAATATTCCTTTAATGATTAGGTTTTTTGTGCAGTGTCGTATGGAAAAAAGAGGCGAATTTTTTGTCTGTATTGAAAGTATGGTTCAGAGGCATCTCCTAAATGCTCTAGGTCGACTCTAAATTCTGGGATAATTTTAAAAGTCTGGAGAGGTTTTTAGCGCCGTTGTTCGGGTTCTGATGCGTACGGGTCCCTTGCATTTTTATTACGAACTTTCCAAGGCTCACAAGTCAACAAATATCAACAAAAATAGTATATTACTGTCTCGCTAGGACATTTCTTGTTGGCGTGTGGGGATGTTGTATTTCGACCCGAAGGCGAAGAAATTCCTCAGCGAGACTGTACTGTATTTTGTTGTCTTGCGGCCAGAAAATGCGAAGAACTGACTTTGACCGATCTAGAAATGTTTTCCTTCGTAGCTTGAGTCTATTCTTCAAAGTGGATGTTCCCCTCAATATTACAGTGACCCAATCATAAGATTGTGCAACTTTTCAGTTTAACTCTTTTCGTCAAAAATCCGGTTTTATATGAAAAAATACAAGCAAATACATGAAAAGAGAGATAAAAGGTAAAAATAAAAGTTGCACAATCTTACGATCGGGTCGCTGTACAAAGTAGCAAAGAATTTGTTTGGTTAGGGCTCCTTCACCATATGGCCCATTCCATGCAAATCGCGACGCCTGTAATGTAAGGAACGGAAATACTGCCTTAACCGTAGGAAATAACGAAACCATACGTTCGGCAGAAAATTAGATTTTGCAATTATGAACAATTTTTTCATAGAACACAAAATTTGGACCCTTGGATGACTCGGGAGAAATTTTCGTTCCTTACATTACATACATTTGGAATGGCCCATATGGGCAAAGTGGGCAATTGCCCACTGTCGCCCGAAAAAGTTGGCGCCAAACCGCACTCAAAACAGGAGTGTGCTCGAATTTTGTTAGATAAAACTTATTTTGCGAAAAAAATTTTCGCTGCGCAGCTATCTTGAGAGAACTGATATTTTTTAGACTGTTCAAAAGAAGCCTACCTCAACCAACCATGCGCAGATATTGATGTTTTTAATGTAAGTTCTCGTCGTGGTACTCATATTGATTGCATACCGAAAAAAAATTGCTCGCTCCGTTCGCACTATATTTAATTTCAACAAAACTAATTTTGCTGCTAATCAATAGAAAAAGTGCTTTAGTCGTTGAAATTGTTTATAATAACTTGTAGCTACAAACATTTTGGCGCCCATTTCTAATGTGCCCACTGGCGCCCAAATACTAAAGAGGGCTCTGACTTTTATTTCACCAGTCCTCAAATATTGAAATCGTGTAAAACCAACAGGTTTGACTCATAGGATACGGTTATTTCGTATGGGTCGAAACAAAAGTATTTGTTGAACATATATGTACCTCTATGTTCGTCACATCACAGAAACAAGAGACAGCGTTTCTTTTTGGACTTGATCGTTCGACTTTTTATTTATTCATGGAATATTTGAGAATATATACACAATCGTGATTCTGCACTTACCAAAAGCAGTAGAAATATTCCTTCTTTGAATAACGCTACCATTGAAAGTGTCTACAAATTTTTCTTTCAGCATTACCATTTAAAAAAATCCTTCAATTCAATACGGTGAAACATCCATTAATCACAAAATAAATCAAAACAAAACTTATGAATTTGTTAGCAGCAATGTGGAAGCGTTTTCAAATGCCTAAAATATTACAAGAAAAATTAAACGGTTCAAGGTGTCGACCAAATGTCGAAAATGCAAAAACCTCTGATGAAACTGTTTGAAATATTACACGAAAAACTAAAATAAATAATGAATGAAAGAAAGAATGAAGTTAACTATCAAATTGATAGTTCAATTTCAACTTAATGGAGAAGCATCTCATCTTCACAATAAAATGACATATAATAAGTTAAGGGAGCCGACCCACCCAAAAGGATCCCACTTGTAAAGAACTTACATTATTGCCGAACATTTGCATACAGGAAGAGAATCATAAGATTTTGCAACGTATCGCTTCAACCCTTTCCGCAAAAGCACCGAGTTTTAAACGATCAAAATACAAACCAATCCCTGAAAATGAAGATAAAAGAGAAAACGTGCACAAGCTTATGATTCTCTTACGAGATAAAAGAGAAATAAAAAAGGTGCAAAAGCCTTTGATTCTTTTACTGTACATAGAACATGAACTGAATTGTATGAACTCTCAATTTGGCTACTTGCTTGGAGTGCATACAGAAACTGAAAAAGCTTGCCGGGATGTAAAAATTTTCGATCTCCCGTACATCGTGAATGGGTAAAACTGTCAAAATTACCTTTCGAGTAAAATTTTTTCAGCTCCTGAATGGTCTTTTGGAAGTCTGTTGTTTTACTCTCAATGTGCTCTTTACGTGCAATCTACACACACAGCAAATTGACTTCACGGTGTGCGATGCAATGGGGGACAAAAACAAGATTATCCAAATCATGAAATTCCTAAACTTACTCTGTGTGTGGATCTATCTATTTGAGGGGGGAGTGGGGGGAATGATAGGAGACCTCCCCCAGATCACAAATATGCAACCGGTAGGTGGCGCTCGAGCTCCGTTTGGAAGTTGAAGCGGTTCAAAATTTTATATGTATCCTATCATTACCTTTGTAAACATTCGCTAAGTATGCACTTACCCAGGATACGCCACGTGGAGGCTGTTTACAAGTATCCCAGAGGCCCTGAAAAGGACCGTTTATTGTAGTGAGGTGGGGACACCTCGCTTCGTCAATCGCGAAGTATTTTATGACTCCAAACCTGGGTTAGTGCATACTTAGCGAATGTTTACACAGGAAAAGCGCCGAATTCTCTTCTATTGTGTTGCTAGCGCCACCTGGCGGATACATATTGAAGTTGATACTGTGGTTTCCATTCATCTCCAACTTTTAATATCCTTACACTATTTTCTTGTCATTTTATGAAGCTTCGGGACATATAAAATTTTGAACTTTGAACCGCTGTAACTTCCAAACGGAGCTCGAGCGCCACCTACCGGTTGCATATTTGTGATCTGGGGGATGTCCCCTATCATTCCCTCCCACTCCCCCCCCCCCCAAATAGATAGATCCCCTAAACTGAAATTTTACCGTCTCGGCTTTTCCGGGAAAATTTTGGAAAAGTCATCTGGAAAAATGATCAATTTTGCGGTTTTATTGGGTCTCGTAGCTCCGGAATGAAAATACTTAGAGAGTTTGTTTCTTCCAGAAAGTTATTGAATTTGGGCTGAAGAAATTGTTGGTACCTTAAGAAATTAAGGCGAAAGTTTTCACTAATATTTTTTATCGTCGAAATCGGTAGATACTGGCTAGGTCATCATTTCAATAGTACATTACATCACAAGGAGCTAAAACGGTGTATTTAGACCCAGGTGGTGAAAAGGTCGAATCCGAGGGCGGAGCGCAGCGGACCCCGAGGAAAGACCTTTTCAACACCGTGGTCTAAATCAGTACCGTTTTAGCTCCGAGTGATGTATACTATTTTTCGCGCAGACGGACAAAAAGTCAGATTCCGAACAAAACAATCAACAAGCTTTAATACAGAATTTGCATTTTCATCATAGGACACTGCGACAGTTTGTTCCTTATTCTTCATCCTATTTTTCATAACAGTTGTTTTCGATGTGAAAAATAATTGATACGATGACCGAAATTGTATCAAAAGTGAAGTGAATTCGGAAATAATTATGTGAGAACCTAGTTTCAGGCATTATTATTGCAATTGATGTGATGTTTTCATTCAGTTACGATATTTGATTGAAGTCAGTAAATTCAACTGGGCAAAAAAGACTTTTCGGTCCTGGGTCGAAAACGACAGGTGGCAAAAAAAGTTATTGTTCAAAAGTGTACAAGCCTACTTTACGGTCTCAATATTGTGAGGAAATCTGACGTTTTTTGTCCGTCTGCGCGAAAAAAAATTTTCGAATAAAATTGGAGAAGAAATTTTTTCAAAGAAAACTTTTTTCGAACATTAGAAACAGAAAACTTTTCATCCGAATTTTAACAATATAAAAACTGCAGACTTCTAAAACGACTGATATCGCAGACTGCTAAAACGACTGATATCGCTTACAAAAACCTCTTAAAATGTTAAGGGTGACGCAGTCCGTAAGTTCACTTCTAAAGTTAATGATATCATCTGAGGTGACACTTACGCTGAAAAAACGCTCAAAATTTCTTTGTTAGTGTTTTTGGTGCTACCCACCAACAAATAATTTTACGCTGACCTTACGAAAAACTGACTTATTTATGTTCTAAATGTTTCTTTACAAAATTGTGTCACAAATTACAATCACACATAACAGTCGCAGAGTATACATTCGCTTAGACCAACCGGCTGCATCACTCATTAAAAGAACTGCACTAATTTTTTGGTGTTTTTGAATCTTCAGTTAGTCATTTTCGGAACATCGAAAAATTAACGATACATTGCCGAATCTAGTGACAAACAGATTGTTTCTTCTTATTCGGCAATAATGAATTATGTATGAATATTAGATGAATGAGCGACACCCTCTTGGCTTAAACCCAAGAGCATTGAAAATATCAAAACTTCACTTATCAACCCAAAGAGAACACACTTAAATCGAATATAGGTAGAGAGCACAGACAATAACCATTTTCTGCTAAAATGGTTGACCTTTTTTATGTTCCTTATTTTCCTTTTACTTTTTTCCTCCTGAGTAGGTACAAAAACATAGGTTTCACATACTTATAACATAACACAAGTGATATCGCAGTGTGCGCATTTTCTGGAACCAAACATAAAATAATATAATCTTATTATTCGTATATAGTCCAAGAGAAAATAACATCTGGTGGACTGAATAATATCATGTATGGTCTATTTAACATATTGAAAGAGTCTGCGGTACACCGTGATACGGTAATACGTAATAAGTTGCTACACACGATATTTGCCTCAGATGTGACGATGATATATGAAGAATAGTGTAATTTCAGAGTTTATGTTCGTTGCTCAATGCCCTACATATCATTTAGAGTTGGAATAAATGAAAAAAGTGTATTCCCCTTTACGATATTGTTAATAATTTTCGCTGAATTATGTCATTTTTAATGGAACATTACGAATTAACTGTCAATTTGGTTGTACATATTTTTGGGAATGCCAAGTTTTTATTTTATTGTGTAGAGATTGGAAATGGGATTGGGATCGTGTAAAAGTAAGCTTTATTATTTATATGCTTTTGCGAAATGAAAGCGGCTATTTTTCATTATTTTATTATCCATTACTGGCTTGTGGTGGTTCCAGTGTGTGTTTTCCAAAATATAAAATGTAACAATATTAGCGGTAATGAATTTCAAATGTCGATAAACTTGCATACAAATTCATCTGTAATGGTTCATTAACGCTAAAAATTCGCATTAAATTTTAGATCTTAATTAAGAAATCAGCATTTAGTCGCTTGCCTAGAGGCCTGCATATCTCGCTTTAGAGACTAGAATTCGATTGAGTCGCATAATATTTCCGTCATATGCTCCATTTATCTTATGTCTCCTAGGATAGCGGTTTTGCTGACCTCGTTTCTACGGCTGAAGGGGTGAAATCAAATAATGATATCTCGATTTCTAATTGTTTATGTTAAGTTGAACCACTTAAACCTAAGATAGGTGACATAACACCGACGGTGTTCTGCAGTAACTGAGTGTTTTCATTGTGGTAACAATAGAATGACAAAGATGGTGCAGAACACCATTCACTTAAGGCTACGCTGGATCGGTTGACAGTAGGAGATGTTTAGAGAGTCATTTGAATAACACTGCATTGTAGTACAGTCGGTTTGTAATTCTTTTACGAGTTTTTTTGCTTACCAGCTGGTAAGCAGTCAATTTGATTAAATTTCATATAAAAAATCAATAATCAGTTGGAGTGATTATACCCCGTCACAATGAGATATGTGTGTGTTTGTAAACCAAATGTAAACAATAACTTTATGACATATGAAAGAGTTATTAGTTCGGATGGCTTGCTTATTAATTTTTTCTGGTCTCAAAACTCAAAGGATTTCTATAGTTCAGTAAATAGGGTTTAACGTGTACGCACTCGGTACGTTGAGTATACGCTGCAGGTTTATTGCTATGTAGATCCAATTTAACATACTAGGCAGTAATGATGCGACCTACGTAATGAGCCATTATGGTCCAGTTCATCCAGAATAAACTCTTCTTATTTTTATAAAGAAAAAAACTATCTCTCCATACCGCGATTTGAACCTGGCACATTCCCAGCTGCGTCTTGTACGCTAACCATTATCCTACGGATTTATGTAACGAACAACGATTAGAAATCAAACACTTAGATGTAAGGGCATAACAAGGCTACTCGATTCAAAAAGTTCATATGTCGTTGATTTTGATTTCGATTTTGATTTTGCCCAAAAGGATTTTGGTGAAACATAATGCCAGTCTGTCGTGCGTGATCATAGGATTCCTGTAAAGTACTTAGTTTCTCAATCGGACTAATATATCCCGAGAAATAAAGCTTTGAAAACATGATGTGATCAATTTGTAAAATTTGTAGGTCGATGTCGTTGCTCGCTGAGCTATAGACCGTTGATGCCTTGCGTTATTATCACATCGACAAAGAAATAACAAAATGAACACAGCACATCGTTCTACGATAGTTCATTCGATATTTAGCCTACTCTAAGAACTCACATAGTGTACGCTGTATTTCAGGAGTTTTTTGTTTTTTGTTTTCAAAATGTCTATTTTTTAATTGTTTGTTTCAAAGACCGAGTGCTACTACGTTAAAGCATGATCTCACTCATGTAAACAGCCTGTAACACAAGGACTTTTACACAATCTCGCCTTCGGCTCGATTTTGCAAACTTTACCCTTATGTTACCAGCTGTTTACATGACCTCAATTGTAATATACTATTAAAAAATGCATAAATTAATTTTTTGATGATGTACAATCCACATGAACAAAGTTCCAAATTGTTAGAAATTGAATTTCATTGACCACTAGTAAGGTGCATGTGTTCAGTGAAGTGCTTAAGTTTCATCGAAAAATTTGATTCATTTGATATTTATTTTGATTGATCATGACAAGAACAGTTTGGAACATTATTTAAGCTGATTTATTAAGTTCACATTTGCTGATTTGTTTCTTTCAGTTTTGAAAGAAAAATTTGAAAAATAGTTTTGTCGTAAACAAAACACATGCATATGCTACGCGGACCCGTACGCGAGGTACCGTCATCACCGTCATGGTAGGCTTTTTTCCATAACGGAGCTAATGGGTTAAGACTAAAAGTTTTATTCATGTTTTAATATTTTTATTCAATTAAAAAGTTCAGTTAAACACTAACAAAGTTCTACGACACTCATCAAAAAAAGTTTATTTTTTTTTATAATGGAAATTTTAATTTCGTGTTCAAATATTTTCCACCGAAAATATTTCACAGAATCATTTCTTTACTATCAGGTGTACCAACAAAAAAGACCTATCACACCACCTGTCATCATTGAACTGTCATACGTTTGTAAACATAAACAAGTTTAAATTTGTCTTATAACGCTTGTAACATTTTCAAATACGAGAATAAGAAGTGGAAGCAGAAGGGGACGAGGAGTTTGAACTTATTAGACCGGGCACATGTGGCTTTTATCATCCAGTCGCAAGCAGCTAAATTACGACGTGTAGTTTTCTCCCAAAACGGATGTTGTTTAAATCCAGATGTAAGGCTGTGTTGGCCTAGTTTTGTATCCAGAATTTATTCCGAACACTATTCCGAAGACAGGTGTTTACGTTGCAATAACTAAACATTTATACATCTAAAAGACGCAAACTTTACCTCGTCAATCAATTAAAAAAAACAGGACAGAATTTTCATGACGAGCTATCTTTATGTAATGTGAAAAATGTCAAACAAAATACGCATGTAGAAAGACAGCATTACAGCGTCACGGTTACCAACAACACAAAGTAAAACACATTTCATTATATAGTAAAACTCACAGCATGCCCATCGGCATGTTGTCAGTTGTATTTTCAAAATTTTAAAGTGGATTATAAAAAAAAATAAATTATATTTTTTTATTTTGATTTCGGATTTTGATTTACGTAACAGATAGAATCACACAAAAATATAAAAAAAAGTCATAGTCGTAGCCCATCGTGATTCTTTAGGATGTAAATAATTATCAGGTGAACTAGTCGAAATAATTTTTCGTTTTAAATAATGATGCGTGATGTTGAAGGTGGTTATATCACTTCGTTGATATTTTCGCTAATAATACTAAAACCGAAGTGGGCGAGAAAGGCACTATAAATCAAAATACTTTCTTTGCCGCAAAATAACTCCACTTCCCCCGTATTACACCTCACCCGTATTCCACCTCCCCCGTATTCCACCTACCCCGTATTCCACCTCCCCCGTATCCCACTTCCCCCGTATTCCACTTCCCCGTATTCCACTTCCTCCGTATTCCACGTTCACCGTATGCAACGTTCCCCGTATTTAACTAACTTTTCCCGTATTCCAAGTTCCCCGTATTCCAAGTTCCCCGTATTCCAAGTTCTCCGTATTCCACGTTCACCGTATGCAGCGTTCACCGTATCCAGCGTGCACCGTATTCCAAGTTCCCCGTATTCCAAGTTCCCGTATTCCACTTCCCCCGTATTCCACTTCCTCCTTATTCCACTTCCCCCGTATTCCACTTCCCCCGTATGCAACGTTCAAAAAAAATAATCGGAACGTGACGTCACTCACCTACGTAGCAGTTTGTGTACAACAGAACAGTCGAGAAAACACAGGTATATAGCTGCAGCCTTTCACCCATGGATGGCGCTGAACCCACGTGTGGATATCGACATCGAATAAAGGCGCGAATGATGACAATCCAAGAACGTCACACAGTAGGGGTCGCGTGGTCACTGCGGACAGAATGTCGTCACATTGGATGCCGAACCAGTTGAACAACCAACCTCCCGGCAAACTGTGATACAAATCAACCAAGCAAATGAAATGTGTGAAAAATATAACATTAACATAGTGATATGAATTAATAGAAGCCAAACATGTCTTTCGGACCTCTTGGTCTTCAACAATTGTAATCATTAATATAATAATAAAGAAACACTGTAATATACAGATGTACTCCATACGCTAAATAAATAAATAAACGTTCGCCGTATTCAACGTTTCCCGTATCCCACTTTCCCCGTATTAAACGTTCACCGTATTCAACGCTCCCCGTATTACACTTCCTCCATATTCCACTTCCCCTGTATTCCACTTCGCACGTATTCCACGTTCACCGTATACAACGTACCCCGTATTCAACTTTTCTCGGATTCCAAGTTCCCCGTATTTAAAGTTCCCCATATTCCACTTTCCCCGTTTTCCAAGTTCCCCCGTATTCAACTAACGATTGGCACTCAAAAATTATCTCTACTTTGTCCAACAGCAAACGTTCCCTAACAACAAAGTAAGAAAACCGCGAAATTTGAACAGTTTTCGCTGTCTAGCTCCTCCGCATGAAGTCGGATCAAAAAGTTTTCTTCTACAAAGTTTTTTAAATTTATTTATTAAATTCATCAATGGCTTTAGGCCTCCTGACTACCACGATACAACACAATTCAAATTTAATCAAAATTACGTTACTACACGAAAATGGCAGAATCAAAAATCAGAAATTCAAAATTCAAAATCTATCAGCGGTTCAACGATTGAAAAATTCACGAGCAATAACTTTATCGGGCCAAAGTTCAGCATTAAGTAGAGAGTTAAATATCTTAGAGTTTACAGTGACTTTGAACGATACGAAGCTAATGGTGTCCATATTTACATGAGGTGAAACAAATTTCTTGCAGGACACATCTCCAGCCGACGATATTATGTTTTTCTGCATCAGATAATTAACAATTTGCACTTCGGTGACAGATGGATGAAAATTGGACAAATAAGCTATCTTATGTGTCTCGGACGACGGCGAAACAATACTTTCTGACTGAGTTGAATCATGGTGCGGTTGAATTGTTGAGCTTTTGACTTCAGCAGTGACTGATTTAGCAGTTGACGATTTTACAAGTACTTCGGCGAAGGAACCAGATGCAGCAAGCGGTGTTGTAAGCTCCAATGGTACACTGGGAGTTTTTTCAAAAATTTCAGAATCCTTCAGCGGATTCGATCCATTTTTGCCAGGATTTTCGACTAAATGTTCTTCGAATTGAATTTTGTTAGCTGTTGGGGAACTGATCATTGACATATTAGCGCTGCTAATGTCTTCCACGTTATCCGAGCGGGACACCAATAATACGGAACTATTTCTGGGGGTTGCATTCGGTAGCGGATTTCGATTTCGATTATATTTGGCAGCAATGAACGAACGTTGTGTATCAGATGGCGATGAGGTCGGAATAACAATGGTGGAGTTGAATTTATTCAATGGAGGAGATGATACGTTTGACGAGCGTGTTTGAACGATGCAGCTGTCGCAGAACCATTGAAGATTTGGCATTTCTCTATAGCTCGACAGCGCTACTTTCCCGAAGCTAACACATTCAGCATGAAACGATTGGCGACACATTCCATCACAAATGATTTTATTTGGGTTGTTACTTCGGAAACCGGTATCACACACTGCGCAATTGTTCATTTTCAATGTTCGATTGGAATGGAAGCAATAACAAAGAGATCACAGGCGTTGAATGATGAAGACCGATGACAATACAGACAGCAGGTGGCACACACACAAGCATAATTTGTACTATAGCACTGCAGCAATGAAATGTTTTTCGATGATAACAGGCAAAATAACACTCAATTGATACGTAAATGATTATTATTTCATCGAAAACACTTTCATAAAGAAGTTAGCAACAAAGAAATAGCAATAAGTGGGCAAGAAACAGTTGAAATGTAAACAAAACTCGAGCACAAACAAAACGTGTGTGAAATTTGAATGACAGTTGTAGGACATCAAAAACTCTAA
Organism: Pseudolycoriella hygida; assembly: GCA_029228625.1. Classification (NCBI taxonomy): domain Eukaryota; kingdom Metazoa; phylum Arthropoda; class Insecta; order Diptera; family Sciaridae; genus Pseudolycoriella; species Pseudolycoriella hygida. The sequence goes on from CM055406.1 coordinate 133,458,928, forward strand.
GACTTTTGTTCGCCGACCAAATCTCTAACACAACATCTTATTTATTTATTTATTTATTTGACTGGCCAATAAACAGAATTTTTACATCCCAACAATATATCGGCGCGAAGTTACTCAATTGAAATTTCTTATCTATGTAAACATAGCAAAATATAGAAGAAAAAGTAATACTAAAGAAAAAGAAAAGTAAATAATCTTATAAAAAAAAAATAATAACATAAAAATAAATTCAAAGAGTAGTAAAGTAATAATAAAGTAATAGTGAAGTAATAATAAAGTAATAGATATAATAGGAGTTGGCGAACACTGAAGCCATCAAAATCTTAAAATAAATGTGAGAAACAGACTCCAGACGTAAAAGATTGACCGATTCAATGACGTGGCATTAATGTGGTTATAGTTAAGGAAGTTAGATGCTTGAAGAGGGAATTATTGGATGAACAGCGGACATCTTAGCTCAGAACCGCCTCAACGATCGATTTAAAAACATCCTTAGATACGTGGCTGACAATATTAACCTGACTGAGTTGGTTGTTATGGGAATCTTGCAGTCGATATTAAGGACATTTGAATCTTATATTGGTATTCCGATTTGGCAATTTGAATGTCATTGTAGATCGCGTGTTGTGTGAGTTCGTGCGGTAGACGATTTTGTCAATCAAATCGGAATCCAGATGACCGTTAACTATTTTGAACAAGTAGATCTCGTGGTTGATAGTTCTTCTTAGTGATAGTTTTTTCATTTGCAAATGCAATAGTCTCACTTCATATTCGGACTTGGGGATTCTAAGTTTGTAATAAACCATCCTGGTAAATTTTTTTTGGATTCGTTCGATCTTATCAACGTAGACTTTATAGATTGGGTTCCATATCACGGCACCATATTCACATAGAGATCTGATCAGTGAGTTGAATAAGAACATAACGGAGTTCTTTGACTTGAAACGCTTGCATACTCTAAATATGAAGCCCAGGAGTTTGCTGCATTTGCGAAATATGTAGTTGACATGCTTGTCAAACGTTAACTTTGAGTAAAAAATTATGCCTAGGTCTTTAATTTCATCGACTCTTTTCAGAACTTGATTATCGATTGAGTAATCAAATTCAATAACGTTCTTTCTTCGCGTGAATGTCTTGATGGAACATTTGTCAATATTAAGGTCCATGTCGTTTCTGACGCACCAACCATTAAATCTGACAAGATCGGCTTGAAGCATGTTACAATCAACAAACGACTTGATTTGCCTGAAGATTTTAAAGTCGTCCGCGAATCCGAGGTTTCTACAAAGCAATTGATCTGGTAGATCGTTAATGTAAATTACGAACAAAAGAGGACCCAGTAACGATCCCTGTGGGATGCCGGACTGACTTTTGGGCGATTTTCAATTTTGACCCGTTTTTTACCCATAACTCACTTATTTCAGAACAATATCCCACCCCGGAACATGTTTTCTCGACGTTTTGCACCATCCCCGATAACATATCAAAAAGTATTTTTTTTACTCCACAGTTTATAAGCAAAAATAATGGGATTGTGACCGACAGACAAATAAATAAGTAGACACATAAATAAATAGACAAATAAGCAGACAAACTTTTGACTTTTATATTATAAATGCTGCTATCGAGAAGTAAGGGATAAAGCTAAGTGTAAGCTGAATTTAAATACTTTGGAACCATTTCCGCATCTTAGGGTTGTGTGGCATGAAGATCCAACACTGAAAGGAGCTCTAAATAGTCCAATGGTCATCTAACCATGATAAAAGTTGATAAGTGTATTTTTTTGAAATCAGACGTTTGTTTCGGTCCATACCTCCTCCCTTTTATCAAATTTCGCTTGTTTCCTCAGAACCCCCCTCCACTACCATGCCAACAAATTCAAACAGCATTGACCCACTGTTGAGACGCTACGCAAAAATGAGTATGATCCGAGCGTTAAAAAGATGCTTTTTTCCAGGTATCCGAATCTGACTTACCGTTTTCCCCGGTATGGGAGCGTCCATAAATGACGTCTGCATTTTTTCGGCTTTTTTAGACACCCCCTACCCCCCTGTCTGTTTTCGTCTGTTTTCCATATATTTTTGAGTTCAGAGGAAGGGGGGGTCTAAAAATAATATTTTTTTGCGTAACGTAATATGTTGATGTCCCCTTAGCCTTCTTTTTGATTGATATTTCAGAAAAGTTAAGAAAAAGAAGTTAGTATGTTATCGGAGTAACAGACAAACATATGGATTTTTTTTTTGCTAAATCAGCATCTCTAGACCATAATAACTGCATCAACCTTACTATCACAAACTAGAACAGAGTGGTACACGTTCCAACACAAAACCATAAGACCCTTTTTACTCGTACTGGTCTAATGATTCATCGACTGGGACCATTCTTTTATTCGAATAAACAAACACACACCAACACAATAATTGTTAAAAAGAGATTGAAACCAGCTGTTTCAAATAAGTACGTAAAACCGAACTCGCGTCAACTGTATGTAGAAGGCACATGTACGTGTCACGGGTGCATTAGTCGAGCACTGACAATCACTGTAACATAATTTTACTTGCTAAAATGAACTATTATTTATTTGGACAAATTTTGTTCATAAAATCAAATTAAATTATTGATTTCCCGTGAGGAGCAATTCAAACGTATTAGAAATTTAAAAAAGAAAGTTCGAGAAAAGGTAAAAAATCAGAATTTACGAAAAGGATAATACTAAATTTATTGAAATTATAATAAATTTCCGATTCAGAGTATATGCCCACCATTTGTTCGTTATATCTTCGTAACGCTTATGGACAGCGTCTCAAAACACCAAATAAGCTCAACTACGTTGAAGGGACGTAATACCTGCTATCATCTTGCCTGTATATTCACCTAAAGCTGCCAGTAAATTCGAAATAAAAAGAAAATGTTTTCTTCCCCACCGAAAACAATCTTTTAAAAATCATCTTAACACAATTTAAGATTTAATCTTTGAAGCATAACAATGGGATTATAATAAAAAAAAGTTTTCAAATCTAAATTATATATACTTTGTCAACAAATTTATGTTTATGTCATAGGAACAAATTTTAAATTGACTATAAAAGGATATCCAAATCTAATTGTCGCTAGGGTAACATTCATTCCGTGCTTCGGTTGTTGTGATACTTATGCCGTGTGCACTAAAGAATTTATTATATAAGCAAGGAAATGTACGTACGAACTGAACCGCCCTACTCAATTGCCTTCGAAATTTACTTTATTTTGATTTGAAAAGAATAGAAAAAGAAAGATTCAATATTGTAATATCTCATTCAATTTGAATTTGAATCATGCTTGCGTTATGTAAAACCATGTCATTTCAATTTATGAAGCTCGACAAATGTATGTACTTGGTGTATAATAATAAAATTAGAGGGCAGCTCATACATAATCGTGTTGGATATGTTTTTCCTTTGTGCTTTAAACAACTTGTATGCTAATCTGTTTGTGTAACTTTTGTTGTGCGAAACAGGGTATAATACCTTTGTGGTGTTATTTATACAACCTCTTATGTGCAGAATCAGTTATTTTTTCAGTTTGCCGTCAAAAAAGGTATCACATAGGGCCATGACATAACATTATTGGGAATATTGCAAATACATTCATGAGATTTTAAAATATCAACATCCATTCGCTAATAGCAATTTGCTAAAACACGTACCACTTGAAGAAACTTTAAAGTCTCAACAACCACTTACATACACACGGACCACATTCCAAGTGTATGTTCACAAC
>CM055406.1:133463186-133482907 GCA_029228625.1 Pseudolycoriella hygida
ACACTTTCGTCTTGTGCAGACATTTTCACGTTCAATTTCTTCACAGTCGGTGGTTGTATCAGTGTTACATAAATGTGTTGCCTTCTATTGACAAGTTCCATCACTGGATAGGTCGGCATCGAACACATGAATTTTTCGGTTGAGAATGTCTGACGCCATCTTTCGTACGTTTTTCTCCTGCTATGTCTACTTTTTCCTATTGCTATGTAGGTGGTACCCTTCCTCTGATGAAAGAACACGAAAAACATCTGACGTCACAAATGTTTTTGTGTTCTGTACGTATTGTGCGTTTCGCGAGATGAACCGCGAAACAACCTAATTTATGAAGCTTGAGTGAACTTATGAACTTATTTATTTATTTATTTATTTATTTATTTATTTATTTATTTGACTGGCCAATAAACAGAATTTTTACATCCCAATAATATATCGGCGCGAAGTTACTCAATTGAAATTTCTTATCTATGTAAACATAGCAAAATATAGAAGAAAAAGTAATACTAAAGAAAAAGAAAAGTAAATAATCTTATGAAAAAAAAAAAAATAATAATAACATAAAAATAAATTCAAAGAGTAGTAAAGTAATAATAAAGTAATAATAAAGTAATAGTGAAGTAATAATAAAGTAATAGATATTGAAAGTGTGGAAATAGGAGTTGGCGAACACTGAAGCCATCAAAATCTTAAAATAAATGTGAGAAACAGACTCCAGACGTAAAAGATTGACCGATTCAATGACGTGGCATTAGCGTGGTTATAGTTAAGGAAGTTAGATGCTTGAAGAGGGAATTATTGGATGAACAGCGGACATCTTAGCTCAGAACCGCCTCAACGATCGATTTAAAAACATCCTTAGATACGTGGCTGACAATATTAACCTGACTGAGTTGGTTGTTATGGGAATCTTGCAGTCGATAGGAAGGACATTTGAATCTTATATTGGTATTCCGATTTGGCAATTTGAATGTCATTGTAGATCGCGTGTTGTGTGAGTTCGTGCGGTAGACGATTTTGTCAATCAAATCGGAATCCAGATGACCGTTAACTATTTTGAACAAGTAGATCTCGTGGTTGATAGTTCTTCTTAGTGATAGTTTTTTCATTTGCAAATGCAATAGTCTCACTTCATATTCGGACTTGGGGATTCTAAGTTTGTAATAAACCATCCTGGTAAATTTTTTTTGGATTCGTTCGATCTTATCAACGTAGACTTTATAGATTGGGTTCCATATCACGGCACCATATTCACATAGAGATCTGATCAGTGAGTTGAATAAGAACATAACGGAGTTCTTTGACTTGAAACGCTTGCATACTCTAAATATGAAGCCTAGGAGTTTGCTGCATTTGCGAAATATGTAGTTGACATGCTTGTCAAACGTTAATTTTGAGTCAAAAATTATGCCTAGGTCTTTAATTTCATCGACTCTTTTCAGAACTTGATTATCGATTGAGTAATCAAATTCAATAACGTTCTTTCTTCGCGTGAATGTCATGACGGAACATTTGTCAATATTAAGGTCCATGTCGTTTCTGACGCACCAACCATTAAATCTGACAAGATCGGCTTGAAGCATGTTACAATCAACATACGACTTAATTTGCCTGAAGATTTTAAAGTCGTCCGCGAATCCGAGGTTTCTACAAAGCAATTGATCTGGTAGATCGTTAATGTAAATTACGAACAAAAGAGGACCCAGTAACGATCCCTGTGGGATGCCGGACTGACTTTTGGGCGATTTTCAATTTTGACCCGTTTTTTACCCATAACTCACTTATTTCAGAACAATATCCCACCCCGGAACATGTTTTCTCGACGTTTTGCACCATCCCCGATAACATATCAAAAAGTATTTTTTTTACTCCACAGTTTATAAGCAAAAATAATGGGATTGTGACCGACAGACAAATAAATAAGTAGACACATAAATAAATAGACAAATAAGCAGACAAACTTTTGACTTTTATATTATAAATGCTGCTATCGAGAAGTAAGGGATAAAGCTAAGTGTAAGCTGAATTTAAATACTTTGGAACCATTTCCGCATCTTAGGGTTGTGTGGCATGAAGATCCAACACTGAAAGGAGCTCTAAATAGTCCAATGGTCATCTAACCATGATAAAAGTTGATAAGTGTATTTTTTTGAAATCAGACGTTTGTTTCGGTCCATACCTCCTCCCTTTTATCAAATTTCGCTTGTTTCCTCAGAACCCCCCTCCACTACCATGCCAACAAATTCAAACAGCATTGACCCACTGTTGAGACGCTACGCAAAAATGAGTATGATCCGAGCGTTAAAAAGATGCTTTTTTCCAGGTATCCGAATCTGACTTACCGTTTTCCCCGGTATGGGAGCGTCCATAAATGACGTCTGCATTTTTTCGGCTTTTTTAGACACCCCCTACCCCCCTGTCTGTTTTCGTCTGTTTTCCATATATTTTTGAGTTCAGAGGAAGGGGGGGTCTAAAAATAATATTTTTTTGCGTAACGTAATATGTTGATGTCCCCTTAGCCTTCTTTTTGATTGATATTTCAGAAAAGTTAAGAAAAAGAAGTTAGTATGTTATCGGAGTAACAGACAAACATATGGATTTTTTTTTTGCTAAATCAGCATCTCTAGACCATAATAACTGCATCAACCTTACTATCACAAACTAGAACAGAGTGGTACACGTTCCAACACAAAACCATAAGACCCTTTTTACTCGTACTGGTCTAATGATTCATCGACTGGGACCATTCTTTTATTCGAATAAACAAACACACACCAACACAATAATTGTTAAAAAGAGATTGAAACCAGCTGTTTCAAATAAGTACGTAAAACCGAACTCGCGTCAACTGTATGTAGAAGGCACATGTACGTGTCACGGGTGCATTAGTCGAGCACTGACAATCACTGTAACATAATTTTACTTGCTAAAATGAACTATTATTTATTTGGACAAATTTTGTTCATAAAATCAAATTAAATTATTGATTTCCCGTGAGGAGCAATTCAAACGTATTAGAAATTTAAAAAAGAAAGTTCGAGAAAAGGTAAAAAATCAGAATTTACGAAAAGGATAATACTAAATTTATTGAAATTATAATAAATTTCCGATTCAGAGTATATGCCCACCATTTGTTCGTTATATCTTCGTAACGCTTATGGACAGCGTCTCAAAACACCAAATAAGCTCAACTACGTTGAAGGGACGTAATACCTGCTATCATCTTGCCTGTATATTCACCTAAAGCTGCCAGTAAATTCGAAATAAAAAGAAAATGTTTTCTTCCCCACCGAAAACAATCTTTTAAAAATCATCTTAACACAATTTAAGATTTAATCTTTGAAGCATAACAATGGGATTATAATAAAAAAAAGTTTTCAAATCTAAATTATATATACTTTGTCAACAAATTTATGTTTATGTCATAGGAACAAATTTTAAATTGACTATAAAAGGATATCCAAATCTAATTGTCGCTAGGGTAACATTCATTCCGTGCTTCGGTTGTTGTGATACTTATGCCGTGTGCACTAAAGAATTTATTATATAAGCAAGGAAATGTACGTACGAACTGAACCGCCCTACTCAATTGCCTTCGAAATTTACTTTATTTTGATTTGAAAAGAATAGAAAAAGAAAGATTCAATATTGTAATATCTCATTCAATTTGAATTTGAATCATGCTTGCGTTATGTAAAACCATGTCATTTCAATTTATGAAGCTCGACAAATGTATGTACTTGGTGTATAATAATAAAATTAGAGGGCAGCTCATACATAATCGTGTTGGATATGTTTTTCCTTTGTGCTTTAAACAACTTGTATGCTAATCTGTTTGTGTAACTTTTGTTGTGCGAAACAGGGTATAATACCTTTGTGGTGTTATTTATACAACCTCTTATGTGCAGAATCAGTTATTTTTTCAGTTTGCCGTCAAAAAAGGTATCACATAGGGCCATGACATAACATTATTGGGAATATTGCAAATACATTCATGAGATTTTAAAATATCAACATCCATTCGCTAATAGCAATTTGCTAAAACACGTACCACTTGAAGAAACTTTAAAGTCTCAACAACCACTTACATACACACGGACCACATTCCAAGTGTATGTTCACAACAGGGGAAATTTATACTGACCACTGATTGTTGAGATTTCTGTTGAGCTATCTTGACCTATATTTTCACTAACTGGATTCGCTAATTGGAAATCTTGTAGCAGGCAGTGAAGCAGAACGGTTGGGTGCTAATTTTGTTCCCCATTTCTCGTGTTTTACGGGTCTGAACGACATTTAATTTTGTTTATCTACATTTTGTGATGGGCATCATAATTTCACGTGAAATCTCCCCTTGAATGATCTAACACCGATGGCGCGCCATGGCGCATAGGATGTGCAACATTACGAACATAGAGTCACAAGTATAATGTACCCACAAGCAAACTAAGATAAATTTAAAAATTGAAAATCATGAAATCATGACAGAGAAATTACCATTAGTGTAAACCACCATTACACAGTTACAGTTCAAGACCTCTGACATTTAGGAACGGTATGGACAAATTGTCACTGTGGATGGACAGTAATTCAATGATTTCAGACGTCCTTCCGAATTTCTTTCAAAAATAAAAAAACACAAGCCAGGTAGCGAAAGGTCGGCAAGTGACCGATTTTAATTTCGCGTAAAAAGCATTTGAGGATATTATTATTATCAGTTACTTTAATAAAATCAGAACTATGGTTAGTTGACTTTAAAATTGAAAAGACGCGTAATTAACATCATAAATAAACTATTTCGGTCAGGAAGGAGGAGAGGTATAAAGGTATTTTCGCGTGACTTATATATAAACGTCTCTTAAAAAATTTCAGTTACACAACGCCAAAGAACAAGACTTTTTGTATATACCTACCGACAGAAGCATCGCAGCATTAAAAAAAATTATGAAGGCAATGTTCCGATGGTAATTATCTACAACATCAACGAAGATTGATCGTACAAGTGACTTGCAAGAAAAAACTTTAAACAGTGAGTGTTATGAAATAGACGAACGACGCATTTGTACGACTAATTCTTTTATTCAAACTTTTACAAATTTTCTTTGTTAAATAGATACATTTCACGAAAGTAAAATAAATAAGTTTTTCGGTTGAGGATTTATTTAGCGTATGGATACCTCGCCATCTTCGGATGGCCTCTATTTTTGTTTTTCAAACGCTATTTCCTAAATCTTTTCTTAGCTACTTTTACATAATCCTACCTAACTTGCATTCAATTTTATATAAATTCTTTTGATACGGTTGGGATGAAATTCAACAAAATATGCTTTCACTAGTACACTAAAGTGAACAAAAAATGTTTGCTGTAGGTATCATTGAATTTCAAATTACGTCCGTACTTGAACACAAGTTTAAGGAGAGCGAAAAAACGGAACTTCTGGAAGGAACGACCGGGTGCGGAAGGCGAAAATGTAATGATTGGACTCTGCCGCAATGAACGAGCGGAAAAGTTCGGGAAATTTGATGAATCTGTTATATTGTTAGTAGGGGAATACAAAAATATAAGATTACTTTTACACATTTTGGAAAGCGCGTAATAACCGTTCAAGTGTATATTACGTACACAACGAGCGAGCGATAGCGAGCAAGTGTGTGTAATACGTGAACGGTTATTCGAGTGTCCACAATGTGTAAACTATATTATTTTATTGTAATAGCGACGATATGTCGAAATTAAAAACAAGTACTGATGGACGAGCAAGCTAGCGCATAGTAGTAGTAATTTTTTTGAGTTTTTTTTTTAACTTTGGAGACAATACACTCAGGGTTAGAGTAAGAAATGTTTCATACAAAACTTCAACAGATGGCAGCTGCAACTATTTTCGTTACACTTCGCTAGTCCAAAAAATACCTCTAACCGAGAGAAATAGATTTGTCCATCACGACCATCAGCATATCAAGGTGCATGACTTGACTAAAGATTGGCACTAGATGCCGAAATGTTGATGTATTCTAATTATCTCCATAACGCAACTGTTGTAGATGTGTTAATATCTATGCCGCTCAGACACGATGGCAAAATAATTCAAATAAGAGCTTACACGTTCATAGTAAAAGTAATACGTAATGAATTGTATCCTAAGATCGATTTTAGCGTTACGTAATTTATGAACGGCCTAGTCATCTCAACATTTCCACTAAGCTAGCGTCGAGAACCAAACACAACAAATATACCCAGCTCAAGTCCGGCAGTTACATTTTCAATGCAGTAGCCGCGGAAACCCTTGGTACTTGGTCCGCTGACGCATTGGATTAATTGAGCAAAATTGGACACAAACTCATCGAGACCACCGGTGACCCGCGCTCTTGCGAATTCTTGTTGCAAAGAATTGAACTCGCTATCCAAAGAGCCAACGCATCCTCAATGTTATGCGCGATCCCAAGTTCAATTGGTCTCGATCAAATATATTTTTGTAATTCACATTAAATAAATAAATCCAGTCAAAATTAACAATTTATATACCTGAAAATAGATATATAATGACCACATTATAGTTGAGTTTCATACAAACTGTGAGGTAATTTTCATTATCATCATCATCATCATCTGTGCCCTACTCCAGGGGGGAGCATAGGGCGTCCACAAAGTGTCGCCATCGAATTCGGTTCTGTGCGAGCGCCTTGACTTCATTTCATCCCTTGCTGGTTTTGCTCGCTTCGTCGACAACCGTTCGTTTCCACGTCTGCTTTGGTCGGCCTCTCCTTCGCTTTCCCTGAGGGTTCCAGTCTAATGCGGTTTTCGCTATGTCGCCTTATAGTATGACCGATCCAATTCCATTTCCGACGTTTGATCAATGGGTTTATTCGTTCGCATTTGGTTATCCTCCACAGCTCCGTGTTGCTTATTGTTTCTGGCCAGCGTATTCTCAGTATGCGTCTGAGGCACTTAGTGACGAAGACTTGTATTTTGTTCTCGATGGTCGATGTCATTTTCCAAGTCTCGCAGCCATACAGCAAAACTGATATACAGTTCGTTTTGAAAAATCTCATTTTCAGGTTCCTTGTTAGCTGTGTCGAATTCCAAATGTTGTTGAGCGAAAAAAAATGCTTGGCGCGCTTTCTGTATTCGGCTTTGTACGTCCAAGTCGGCTCCTCCGTCCCTTGACAAGAGGCTTCCAAGATAGCAGAACTACTTCGTTTATCGTTTCGCCTTCGATCATCAGAGTGCACGTTGCGGTTGTGTTGATGCGCATCAATTTCGTCTTCGTTACGTTTATCTTCAATCCAACTTGTCCGGCATACTTGATAAGCGGTCGTAACGATTTTTGTATATCACGTGCAGTCTGTGCCATGAGGACTAGATCATCGACAAAGTCAATATCTTCCAGACGTTCGGTAAGCGTCCACTGAATACCTCTGCCACCAGTACTCACTTTTCGCATAACCCAGTCCAGTACGAGTAGGAACGGGAGGGGGGATAGCGCACATCCCTGATTCACTCCAGAGTCAACGGTAAGCCATCTTCCTGGATTGAATTATTGTGTGCAGCAATTCTGTTATGACTTTGATGTCAGCTTTCAGCAGCTCAGCAGCGATGTTATCGGCAACAGGTGCTTTGTTGTTCTTCAACTGCTTGATTGGCTCGTTCGGCTATGTCATTCAACCATTTTCGTTTATCGGCTCTAGCTGACTTTTTCACTTTCTTTTCCAGTTCATTGTAGTTTTGCTTCGCCTGTCTCTTCGTTCCAGCATCTGACGTACTGTTAATGATTTCTTTCCAGCGTTTGCGTTCTTCAATAAATGTCCATGTGTTGTCGGAGATCCATTCTTTCCTCTCATTGTTCTGAAAACCTAGCGTTCGCTCACCAGCTTGTTGCATAGCATTACTAATGGTTCTCCATTTCTGTGCGACGTCATCGTCATCTATGCGGCTCGATGCAACTGTCTCGCTTACTTGTCGAATGAAGTTCTGCTTGATTACGTCGTTCTTGAGCTTTTCTATGTCTAACCGTTTTGGTGCGGTGGGTTCGCGTTTTCGATGGATCATCAGCTTGATGCGGATGAGTCCAGTTAGCAGGTGGTGGTCGCTATAGACATCGGCTCCTCTTCGACTTCGTACGCCAAAGAGCGAGCTTCTCCACTTTCCACTGATCGCAATGTGGTCAATTTGATTTTGGGTTCGTTCGTCAGGTGACACCCAGATAACTTTGTGTATATTCAGGTGTCGAAACAATGTTTCACCGATGACTAGGTCATGGTTTCCACAAAGTTCGGCGAACATTTCACCGTTTTCATTCATCGTTCCTAGCCCGTGTGTTCCCATGACACTTTCCCAATTCACATTCGAACTTCCCTCTTGCGCATTCAAATCGCCCATTAGTACCAGGATATCTGCTTTCTTAACATTATTCGGAGTGTGAGAGAGCTGTTGGTAAAAAGCATCCTTCACGTCGTCAGGAGCTTGCTCGGTCGGTGCGTAAACTTGAATAAATGTTAAGTGTCTCACATTGGTTGCAAGTCTCAGTGAGATGATTCGATCAGATACTGGGTTCCATCCGGTTAGACATATCTTTGCTTTCTTGCTGAGGAGAAAGCCAACGCCGCTGCTGTGATCTTCAGTTTCCGGCTTGCCAGAGTAGAGTAGGGTTTCTCCAGTCGATAAACGTCTTTCGCCACTCCCTTTCCATCTGGTTTCGCTCAATCCAAGCAGTTCCAGCTTGTAGTTTCTGAACTCCCTTGTGATCTGTGCTAGCTTCGTTGCTTCCATCATAGAGCGAACATTCCAGGTTCCAAATCGTGTCCGTTGTCGTGTGCCAAAGGTCGTCAACGTCAATTCCGGTCCGGTTTTTTTCTTTGTGTACGTTTCGTTTGTTGTTCAAGTTTCGTTAGAGCGAGAAGCAACCACACAGCTACCTAGTTCAGCGATGTTCTATATCTTATGCGGCTGAGCCCACGACGCCTTCTACTACTTCGCCGTGACCTAGCTTCTTCCGACGGGTTGGTTACCATCAACTTCGGCTAAGTTTCTCACGTTTCCAGGGACCACGACGCAGAGCTTATTATTCGGAATTTTAATTCTTAAAAATTCCCAAAATTCTCAAAAAATTCTTAGAATTCCAAAAAAATTTCTTTTAAGAATTTTACGAATTTTTTTAAGAATTTTAGGAATTTTTTCAGAATTTTGGGAAATTTAAGAATTTTTTAAGAATTAAAATTCCGAATAATAAACCCTGCCACGACGTGGACGTTGTAGTAGGACTTGAGAGGCAGAGGCTAAGTGCTGTTAACAGGAAGCAACAGGCCCGTAGCCAAGGTAGACTGCCAGGGGGGCCCCCACCGAATTGATGAAATTATATGAAATTTTGAGAAAATTCTCTTTATTTCGCGCATTTCACATTAATTAAGTCGTATTTGCGGTATAGGGTTTTCGTTAAACAGGGTCGCCGATAGAAGGTGTTTTGTGTTTGACCGGCGCCCGCCCCTTTTATTATTTGCCGTGCCTAACGCACAGAAGTTTTGTTTATTTCCCAGCTTTTTAGGACGCACACACGACTCTGCTTCGTCTTTGAAACAAAACCGACGTCAGAAATCGCGAGCGGAGCTAGCGAAAAAATTTTTTCACAAAGTTTTGAAAAATTTAGTATAATTCATGGCGTTTCCATTTTTCCAAAATAATCTCATTACTTATTTTCACATGAAATTATCTTCTTCTTGGTTCTTTTAGCTCACAAAATGTGAGTTAAATGTGCGAAGTTGCCATCCGCCAAAAATATATACAGCAACGGATTTTTAAAAACAATCTACAATTTGTCCTTCACTTCCCATATATTCCTGAAATCGTTCACACTATTTATAAGAAAATTTCCTAAATTTTTGCCGCAGGTTTTGTTAGTAGATAGCATACTGCTTCTGTTATAACGCTGCAGGGAAAAAATTTTTTGAGTACTATTCTAATGCGAGAAAAATAAAAAGTTTAGTTTGAGTGGGCGGTGAATGTTATATTTAAAAGTTGCGCCGCAGCGCAGGCGAAAATTTTTCAAAATTGAAGTGAACATTTGGTTTTCTTTGAAAGTATACAGTTCTGATTACCATTTTATAGCAAAAATTCTAACAGGTCAGTATATGTGACCGATAACACGCCACTGTCGTTAAGAGTGTCAAAAGTTTTTTCTTGCAATGTAGAACCGAAAATCTATTTCAATAACGAAATGGAAACATTGAAATGAGATTGGAAAAGAAAAGAATGATTGCGCCGCAGGCGAAAATTTCAAATATTGAAAACGATCATGACGTCAAGATATACATTTTTTCGCAAGATTCGCAACATTTCATTTTCGCCAGGGGGAGCTATGAAGACGCTCAGGAGGGGCTAAGCCCCCTTGCTCCCCCAAAACCACCCCCCCCCCCTAGATACGGGCCTGTGAAGCAACAGCAAGTATTGCGCATGCTGTCTCCATTTGACCCAGGGGCTAGATCATTATTTACTAGTTTCGCTACTTTTGTGATTCTATTTTAGATCCTTTCATTACGGGAAAGTTTTTATTGTGCCAGTGTTAAGCTGCGCGACAAGCCCAGTGCCATGGTATGTCAGTTATGAGATGGATAAAAATCGGAAAAAGTCCCTGAAGATGAGTGCGTAGCACCCGAAGCTTAGTAGGATATTTTTCAAAAATTTAGACACAATATAAAATAAATAAAGTTTTTTTTCGACTCGGAAGGAGTTCTGAATTTTCTTTAAGAGATCTATGAGATGTACTAGGAGCGAAACTATTAGGAGTAGAATACCGGCACCTCCCAATAATACCTTTTACCGGTAAGCCGTATGATGGCGCTACACTCAACTTGACATGACTTGAACCGATTCAATCAGCTTTGTGTTACTTACAAATCTAACAATCGGAAAAAATCCGTCTGCGGTTGAGTTTCGAACCAACGCACTAGCAACTCGAACTCATAATAGCAAGCAGACGTGTTAACCACTACGCTACGAGTTGTTTTAATATATAATTTGCATTATTTCGATTCGACTATAAATTTCATTTTCATTTAATTTTTCATAGTCCGACTATAATATCATGACCTCAAATCTCAATGAAAATTTAAAAAAGCCACGGGTCGAATGGTTAATTACAGATTGTCACTTTTGGTTTTAAACACTTTTTAGATATTTTTGATCTGTCAGAGTTTTAAATGACACTTTACATAAGATGTATGCGCAAGAAAGAGACTCAAACTGCACGTGCCAACAAAGTATCTCAATGTAAAAAGTAATGTGATTTGACGTTAATGACATTTAAAACACTGACAAACCTAAAACTCTTTAAATCGAAAAGTCCCAAATGATATCAACTTTCGCATTAACCAAACAGTAAATAGCTAGATAGCCTCGAACATTCGCTTCACCTCGATTAATATCGCGCCATTATATCCTTTGGTTAATAATATACCATAACTATGGACACTAGGTTAAAGTAAATTTAGAAAATGCAAAGACGAACTTGATTACCTCTTTATAAAGGTCATCACAACTATTGCTGAACATCTTTTGATCCGCTAGCTTTGATTACCATCGAATTCTGCGGCATGTTACCCATGCAAACCGTACAATCAAAATCAAATCTTTATGAAAATTATGAATAGAAACAATAATCCAAGCATGACTGATTTTACCAAACATAAAATCTATAATTTTTTTGGAAAAAAAATACAAAAGAATCCAATGCCGACGAATTTTGTCTGGGTTTTTTCCAAAAAAAATTATAAAAATACTTTCTTGGATATACTTTGTATAATAAATAAAATATTAATTGGCAAAGAGAAAGCCTTTCGGTGAAAGGGATTGTTCACATGATAGAATTACACAATCTAATCGACGGAGATGAAGAAAAAAATGTACTTTATAGCATTTCCATACAATTGAACTGATTTTGTTTAAATGATGTGTTCATTGGGCTGTTTGGTCGTGATGTAAGTGAATGAACTCTGTTCACTTAATGCTGTTGTTTGATCAAAAATGCACGTAAATAGTAATTGTAGAATAAATAAATATCAATGACCTGTACTCGGAATGTGAACTCATTATTCTTTAAAATTGCTTGAATGCTTATGATATCTAGATGTATGTACAGATTATGCCCGCAGCGATAGCGGAGGGAGTGATGCAGTCCTATCACACCAAACAAAAGTCCACAAACACAAAAGTCCATAAACACAAAAAAACGGCATACAAAAACCTTTAGGAAAAGGAACCATATTTTTTTTTATTAAGAGGATAGTTGTTCGAATAATGAAATGTTCTATTTTGGGACGGATGCCGTATAACCCTGCACCAGCCATCTCATTTATGATAGAGCCATCCGTGTAAATAACACAACCCGTTTTCGGTGGTAGTTTGCCATTGGTCCAGTCCTGCCTGTCTGCAGTACTTATGTTGAAGGATCTGTCAAATTTAAATGACGGCGTTATTCTATCTGTGGGCATGGACAAAGTAGGATCTATTTCGATAGTTTTTTGCCAAATACGCATGTGTGCCGTTATTCTGTGAGTATTACTCTGTCTCTGTACTAGTCGGTATAACGTGGCGATAGTCTCCGTTTCAATAAGTATGTGGAGTGGAGGTAAGCTTAGTAGGACTTCCAGTGCTGCTGTCCATGAATTCGTAATGTCATATCGTGCTAGTATGTCGGTCGTGCTTTGATGGTTGAAATGTTATTTTTTGTGCAACCGATTTGTTGGTTTCCAGAGTATCAGGAGGAATTACCAAATACATTTTAATGTACCAAAAGAATTTTAATGAAAAACATCCAAACAGTTTGACTAATATAAACGAACTAACCAGATTATACAAAGGCATTCTATCACAGGTTGACTAGATTATAGACTAGATCATTGAATTGTAAATCTAACACGATTCGTGAATTCATGTAGTGTTGAAGTGTAATCGAGTTGTGTTTGTATCTAATTCGCATTTTGTGTAATTGTTGATCAATTTAGTTAGTTTTGGTTAATGTGATAATGTAAGAAATTACGAAGGTGTAACGTCACTTAGATAAATCCGCGCGCTGTCACATCTTTTGACTAATTGATCCCATCGGTTTTGCTGAACAACTTTCTGAAAATGAACGGTGTGTGATAACGGCTTCCGAAATGATAATACAAATAAAATTATTTGCGATGGAATTTGTCGGCAAATTTATCACGCTGAATTTGTCAATTTTAATAATGATGCGTTGTTGCATTATAGATAAATGCCGAATCTTCAATGATTCTGTGACAGCTGCATTATTCAAATGAGCTCGTCCAAATTTTCATCTTCTGAATTCAGTAAATTCAATTCTACTGTAGTTGTTCCAACGTCATCGCCATTTTATGTCCAACGTTCACTTCCTGCTGCCAACTGTAACCGTAAACCGATTCGTAGTGCAAAAACGACTTCAAGTTCCGTGTTTATGACAACTAAGTCTCCGACCGCTAAAAGTGACATAAAAAATGCCAATGATTTGAATAATTCCCCAAAAAATGTAAAGATGCCCGACAATCAGTTGTGTAATTCATCAGGTACAAATGAATCGCACCTGATGACCACATCTGTAACCGAACAATCTGATGTTTCTCAGCCTGAACCGAAGCATAATACCGCAGATTTTATAAAAAATTCCACTGAACCATCGGTAAATCCCACAGCTTCCAGTTCCTCCGCCGAGGTGCTAACTTCAACGTTAATTGCGGAGCAAGTGTCCGCTAAAGTCATTAATTAACCTATTAAACCGCGAAAACATTCTATTCCACGAAACATTGTATCGCCAATCGATACACATAAGATTGCTTATGTGTCCAACTTGCATCCGTCAGTTACCGAAGAAGAAGTTACCAATTATCTACTGCGAAATAATGTAATATCGTCAATTGAAGATCTGTCATGCAAGAAACTGGTTTCACCCAATGTGGATTTGGACACGGTTACCTTTGTATCGTTTAAGGTCACCGTTAGATCAGAACTGTTTAACGATGTGGTCAACAAAAAGCTCTGGCCTGACAAGGTCACCGTTAGAGAATTCGTAAAACGCTAGATAACTGATGATTTTGTTTTTGTTTTCGTCTTTACCTTGAACGAGTAGCTTGTCGTGATTTTAAATTTGATTTTTTTTTTTAGTTTGAATTTTTTATATTTGATTTTTTGAAAATTTTATTTCACAGAGCTAAGTACAGTTATCACGAACCGATTAATAACATGTGCATCGAATTTAACCGTTTTTCGCAGCTTTGGATCAGCGCATTTCACGAGAATCTTTTAAGACGATCGTAAACCAATAAAAATTCAGGTTAAGCTGAACGGTAAGACGAAGTTATCATGACTACTGAAGCTTAGGCTCTTACGCTTAGGCGAATCGAATCAAATTCTGATTTGCCTGCCGGGTCTCACGACTTTCAAAACGTTTCGAGGTCTACACGACTTACGCTACTGTCTAGTCTAGTCGACTAGACTCCGCTAATTCGTTATTTTTCAGATGAACCATTTTTCAAGCCTACACCGCAGCACCGCACAATCATCAATATTCTTTACCACACGTCTCGTTTTTCATGAGGTTCCTGTTCGCTGTTTCTCTGGAACTACCATGATGTCACTATTTCACAATTTATTATTATTCTTTTTTTTAAGTCTAGTTTTCTCGTCTTCCTTTTTCGCTGTCGATCTCATGTATAATTGTAAGTAGTCAGGGGGCCTCGGCCATTGATGAAATGAATACATAAAATTAATAAATAAGTAATTGCAGTGCAGGCTAATCTTTGAAATTTCGACAATTGCTGGATATGCTTTAGTTTGTAAATGTGATTCCATAAGAACGAGCCGTAGGTAACAATTGGTGTTATTACGGTCGTATAAATCCAATACATAACCTTGGGAGACAACCCCACGTCTTGCTGTAAGCTTTGCGACATTGCAAGAGGGCTATAATCGCTTTTTGTAGTCTGGCATCTAGGTTAAGTATCCAATTAAGTCTATGATCTAAAATTATGCCTAGATATTTTACGAATTCTACATATTTTATTGGAATACCTTTTATGAGTGGAATTTTGAGTCCTACAATTTTCTACTTCTTCGTGAATAAAATCATTTTGGTCTTATCAGGTTTAATGCTTAGTTCCTTTTCATCACACCATTTATCTATAATGTTTAAGACTGATTGTAGTTGGTTGCATAACGTGTCGACGAATTTACCTCGTAGCAGGACAGCTAGGTCATCTGAAAAACTTTCCGTTTGGTAACATTTTGAGTTGAATAACGTGATTACTTCAGCTATTACCAGACACCAAAGCAGCGGTGGCAATACCCCGCCTTGGGGACAGCCTTTAGTCACAGGATGACCCAGATCTCCAGAACTATGAGAGTTAGAAAGTTGGTTTCAAAGGCGAAATTATAGAGAATTAAATTTAAGCGAACATGTGTTTCAGGGTTTTGGGGAAATGTGACACAATCCTGGTAGATGGCCACTTCCATAATTGGGCAGGATGACCCAGATCTCCAGAACTATGAGAGTTAGAAATTTGGTTCCAAAGGCGAAGTTATAGAGAATTAAAAATAAGCGAACACGTGTTTCAGAGTTTTGGGGAAATGTGACACAATCCTGGTATATGGCCACTTCCATAATTGGGCAGGATGACCGGATCTCCAGAACTGTGAGAGTTTGAAAGTTGGTTCCAAAGGCGAAGTTATAGAGAATAAAATAAAAGCGAACACGTGTTTCAGCGTTTTGGTGAAATATGGCCCAATCCTGGTATATGGCCACTTCCATAATTGGGCAGGATGACCCGGATCTCCAGAACTGTGAGAGTCAGGAAGTAAGTTTCAAAGGCGAAGTTGTAGAGAATTAAATATAAGCGAACACGTGTTTCAGGGTTTTGGTGAAATATGGCCCAATCCTGGTATATGACCACTTCCATAATTGGACAGGATGACCCGGATCTCCAGAACTGTGAGAGTTAGAAAGTTAGTTCCAAGGCGTAGTTGTAGAAAAATAAATTTAAGCGAACACGTGTTTCACGGTTTTGGGGAAATATGGCCCAATCCTGGTATATGGCCACTTCCATAAATGGGCAGGATGACCCAGATCTCCAGAACTATGAGAGGTAGAAAGTTGCTTCCACGGACAAAGTTGTAGACAATAAAATTTGAGATAACAAGTGTTTCTGGGTTTTAGGGAAAAACGACTTAGTCCTTGGATATAAGCTTTTCTAGATTTTCTAGAGACATACTTCGGTAGGGCCTTTGACATTACCTTGGGTAATTTCTATGTATCTTTGAAATTCTTACAGTTATAAAAGAACAGAAAGCGTTGGATTGTTTGCCTATTTGTATATTTAGGTACGTTCGAGTCATTTTGCCACATCTATTCTGTTTGTCACATCTATTCTGATACGTACGGGTCTTTGGTTATGTTTTTTCTATACTTTCAGTTACGCTGTAAAAATTTACTTTCCTTTCTTTTTGTGAAAGTTGAAAAATTATTTAGGGTTAGGGCAGGCCAAGGAGGAGGGTCGTAGACTCAACTAATTTAGATTTAGAAGTAAGAGGACTTTCACTGGGCGAACGAACCATCTACTTGGCAGAGAATAGGAGGGTATGGAGTACTGTGTTTCATGACTCCTCACCAAGAGGTGCAAACGCTCTATGAAGTTTGATGATAATGAATAATGATGCAGATGGGGCGACATTATAACCCACCTGGTGCCCTGATGAGAGACATCACACCCATACTTTCCTGAGTAGAAATGTTTACCCTAATTTTCTCTACAACTTAGCAAAAACACACTCAGGGCGCTAGCAGAAACTCGTTTTTATTGCCAAAGTAAGGTCCAACGGCGTAAACTCAAAAAAATGTATTTTGTGCCATAGTTAATTCAAAACATAAGCTTCGCGGACCCGAACGAATCCCGTTGCAAGTATTCCCGTTGCATGTATTCCCGTTGTATTAAATTACTGATTATGCATATTGATCTCTATTGGAAATTGCCGATGACAATATTGAAAAACCCCGTACGAAGGAGCATTGTAGAAAATTCGTTTTGGGCCTGCCTCGGACCCATATTTCCATGAACAAAAATTTTCCACTCAATTGTCTCTACAACATAGCAAAAAAAAATTTTGTAGGCTAGGGTCGACCTTTAGGACCGAACTAGGGCCTTTAAGGGACGTCCATAAATTACGTACTCAAGAAAATGTGATTTTTGGACCCCTCCCTCCTTCCTGTACGCATCCGTATATTTTAACCAATGGAATTTCAGAAAATAAATATAAAATTAGAGATAAAAAGAAAATTGTAAAAATAAAATTAGGACAGGTCTATTCTTCCTTGCGTGTAACGATAATAAAATATATTGAAGGCATGTGGTTCCATTTAATCGGCATACTTTAATATCTTTTCTTCCTTTTGTCTCATTACAAATAAAATCAAACAGTTCGTATATTATTACAAGATAATGAGATAAGAGATCACAATCGTTTTAAGTATTCGATACGTTCGCACCTTGTGCATAGATTTTTTTTTAAATGAATTTGTTGTACGTACTTTATGTACCAACCCCCCCCCCCCCTTCTAAAAGTTCCGTACGCAGCCGTACGCTTTCACGTACCCCCTTCCCCCCTCGCTGCATACGTAATTAATGGACGTCCCCTTAGAAGAGGCCTTGGACCCATATTTCCATTAACAAAAATGTTCCACTCAATTTTCTGTACAACATAGCAAAAAAAATTGTTTTGTGCTGGGGCCGACCTTTAGGTCCGGCAGAGGGCCGTAATTACAGGCCTCGGCCTCAAATTTTTTCTTGAGGACTGTTAGGCCTCCTATTACCTCTGAAATAGAAAAAGAATCAAAAAAATCGGAAGGAATTTAATCGGTTTTTATAGTAAGAAGACATTTGGCCCTATCCATTGGGCCTGCCTTAGTCCAATGGCCCGACATCAAAAAATTTTTTTGCATAAATTGTTGGGCTTTCATAGACCTATCGAAAAAAAAAGATTTATGAAAATCATTCATAGACCTGTCGACTAAAAAAAGATTTATGAAAATCTGAAGAGATTTGCTCGAGTTATGTACAAAAAATTCGTAGAGCCCTTGTAGAGGGGCAATTCCACGGTCCGCTTCGTTCCCACGCGTGAAATTCTCAGTAGTTGCAAAATGAAAGCAATAGAAAAGTTACTATCCTCTAGTTAAGGGATCATACGTCTGATGCACCATTTTCTATTAATATTTTTTCGTAACAACTGAGCATTTCGAGGGTGGGAACGGAGTTTTCGTGGAATGGCCCAGAGACTCAGTTTTAGAGCCCTAAATAAGCCCAAGGACCCAAGCTTAAAGAATTTTCTACTATAAATCGATTTTCGAAAAATTAAATGAGAACACATGCATCTGACCAAATTCATCTTTTAATTTGATTCTTCTTTCATAGAATATTGTATCTATTGTGTACAATAAAGCATTACATGATGTGGCTAGGTTATGCTTTACCGATTTTCTTTTTCACTTTGTTGGTCTCTTGGAACTACTAAATGCTTGAATGAAAATAATATGATTGAAACATCTTCTTTCGTCACCCATTATAACAGTCACTACTATATTAAATCTACGTAATATTCAAAGTGAATAAATTTTCGCTTTTAAAATAACTGCTGATACAGATCCAATATGCAAAAATCCGAAGGTTTTTCAACTATAAAATGATGAAAAACTTTTAGTATAAAATTGAAGAAAATGAGGTCGATGCGATGGGGGTAAATGGACTTACGTGTTTTTCGGATAAACCTTTTCTCTAGTCAACAGGGGTGTAAATGCATTTAATATTATTTTGATTTTCTTCTTTTTGAAATCGGACTTTTATTGAAAAAATGTATCTAATAACGGAGTTGTTTGACAATAAACTATAGCGCCATTTTTTAGCCTTCGCTAACAAGGCCACGCTAGGATTATTGAACAATGACTCCGCTGCGTTTCATTATGAAGATCCATTATAGAACCCGCGAACCGTCCCTCATTTTTGAATTATTTTTGTTGTACTTGATAAATGTTGTAGCCGGTTCAGAGCGTTCAGAGTTTAAAAAAATTTTTGTCGGCAGATCAGGTGATATGTTCGCAGTGAGATGCCGTAAGTCGGAATTATCGCTCCATTTGAAATGCTAACTTTCAGGTTTACAGGAACAGCTCCTTAGTTCGAAAATTTAGATGTCTAATGATTGGAACATCGACTAGTACGTCTTAACATAATTTTTCAAAATAATAAAAAAACCAGCTACACCCGCGAGTTAGATAGGTTTGATATGTAAAATATAAATGGAAAATATTCTTTTATAGAATCTAGGTTCATCATGTTTGTTTGGGATGTTTTTGAAGATGAGATTTTGTGTTTTGTTATTAGCCAAAAATGGTAAAAAAGGGATTTTTTTCATATTATCAAGCAACACTTTTTTCTTCTTTTTATAAATTTAATGGGAATGAAAAACATCGATGTTCATACCAACAAATATGTACAAATCAGAATACATAGCAATATTCCTTCTTGAAAAGGTTGAAAATAAACAAACATATACGTTTTTTATATAGTTTTTTTATATTTAAGCGGGTTGTTTTTACAATGAGCTTTTATTTGTAGCTTTAAGCAAAAAAACCATAATAAAAAATTTTTTAAAATTTTCAATGCTTAAATTGAACACAAAATCAAATTAAAATATATAA